>CM060625.1:24376036-24433536 GCA_030578275.1 Meda fulgida
ACAGACACACTCACGTACATAGACAAACACAGGCACACACAGATACACTCTCTCACACTCACACATACTCTCTCTCACACACACAGTCAATCTCACTCTCTCACAGACTTACTCACACACACACATACACACACAAACACATAGACACACACACACAGGCACACACAGATACACTCACACATACTCTCACACACACACACAGTCAATCTCACTCTCACACAGACACACTCACACACATAGACAAACATAAGCACACACATACACTCTCTCACACTCACACATACTCTCTCACACACACACACACACACACAGTCAATCTTACTCTCACACAGATACACTCACACACATAGACAAACATAAGCACACAGATACACTCTCACACTCACACATACTCTCTCTCACACACACACACACATAGACAAACATAAGCACACACATACACTCTCTCACACTCACACATACTCTCTCTCACACACACACATACACATAGACAAACACAGACACACTCATACACACTCATACACACTCACACACACATAGACAAACACAGACACACTCATATACACACACACAGTCAAACAATCTCTCTCACACAGACACACTCTCACACACAGACACAAACAAAATTCTTTAATTTTCCAAATGTTTTGCATTTCCCCATATTTTTAGCCTTGCTTAGGTTTTTTAATTTGGTGATTACATTATTATTTTTTTATTATGTAAAGCAGTTTCCATTAGTGTATGAGATGATGAGCTGCTTCATAAAGTGTTTGACAGTAGCAGTGATTCATCCAGTGTGAGGATGTCGTGTCGGTTAGTTGTTTCCAGTATTATAAATATTCTCCCAGCAAGCAAGCAATTTTGCGCTTAAAAGACGTCTAATAGCGTCCAAAACAGCCGGAGGTCGAGACTAAAGCAAGGCAACGTTTGTGCTGTCATTGTGTCGGTCTGTAGGTGATGTGTTTCCTCTTTCCCAGCAGCCTCTCCTGCGCTGGAGGGCGTGAGTGACGAGCCGTGGGTCTGGCCCGATGAAGAGCCCAGCGCTGAGGACTACAGGCAGGCTCAGCGAGTGGAGACGTACATCATCGGGCTAATCCAGCGCCGCTCTCCTCATGCTAGGCCCGGCAAACCTCCGCGCACTAGCATGGGTCCGGAAACCAGAGTGATCCGGCAGAGTAGCATTAGCCGGGCCGGGATTCGCTCCACATCTCTGGATTTTCCCAGCAGCAGCGAAGCGGAATCCCCACAGCACGTCTACACACACACACACTCCTCCGACGAGCTGGTGAACGCGCAGTACATCCCAGCGCAGCCGTGTCGCGCTCTAGCGCACAAACCCGAGAGGAAGCCGAAGAAGTGCCGTTTCACGGAGGACAAGATCGCGGCGAAGAAGCCCGGAAGAAAAACCTGCCGCGCACAATCTGAGAACAACCTAGAGCGCAAATACAACACGGCGGAGAGGAACGTCACGGCTAAAACACGCCGCGGATCCGCTCACCGACGCTGGCGCTCCACGCTAGACCTGAGTCAGGACGAAGCCGAGCAGCCAATCAGACGCTCCCGTAAGCCTCGTGTGTACCGCGTCGAGTCCGAGTCGAGTCTGAGCGAGGCCGAGTCGCGCGGGTCCAGCTCGCGGTCCAGCGACTCTGACGGGAGCAGCGGATTGGTCTGGCCACAGCAGCTGGCTCCGCCCACTCAGCCTGGAAACAGCAGCGGATTGGTCTGGCCACAGCAGCTGGCTCCGCCTCCTCTGCTGGCTCCGCCCACTCCACCTGGAAACGCCCTGCAGCCCAAAGCCTTCGTGAAGATCAAGGCGTCGCACGCGCTCAAGAAGAAGATCCTGAGGTTCAGAACTGGGTCCCTTAAAGTCATGACCACCGTATGAGACACACACACACACACACACACGTTTACTTAGCTATAAATGGGGACTCTCCATAGACATAATGGTTTTTATACTGTCCAAACTGTATATTCTGTCTCCTTGCACTAACCCTCCCCTAAACCTACCCATCACACACACACACACACACATACTCACACACTCACACACACTATACTTGTGGGGACTTTCCATAGACGTAATGGTTTTTATACCGTCCAAACTGTATATTCTGTCTCCTTATACTAACCCTCCTATTTTTCCTTTTTCTTTTTTTTTCTTTTTTTTTTTCTTTTCTTGAATCCATACATTTACTTGAGAAGCAACATGTAACAAACAGGATAAACCCCTTGAGAAGCATCAAGGAGGTCCTAATACACAAACAATAACACAAGCCAAAACAATAACACCTCATTCAAAACAACAAACACACCATCACTACTAAACCTACCCATCACACACACACACACACTAACCTGACTCCTAAACCTACCCATCACACACACACACACACACACACTAACCTGACTCCTAAACCTACCCATCACACACACACACTAACCTGACTCCTAAACCTACCCATCACACATACACACACACACACACTAACCTGACTCCTAAACCTAACCATCACACACACACACACACACACTAACCTGACTCCTAAACCTAACCATCACACACACACACACATACACTAACCTGACTCCTAAACCTACCCATCACACACACACACTAACCTGACTCCTAAACCTACCCATCACACAACTTTCTGCATTTATACTTTTAAAACCTTTAATTATTTTATTTTTTATACCAGATTTACAAACGAGGACGTCCCTAAAGGAGGTTTTTGGAGATTTTGTCAGGTTTTGGTCACTTCCGGGTACAAATTTGTCCCCAAAATATAGTTAAGTAGGAACATATATACACACGCATATATATATATACACACACTCACACACACAGAGACATACACACACACACACACTTCTTATTCCTGTTGAATATCCTGTGTTTTGGCCACTTCAGTTTCAGTTCCAGTGGATCATGAAACACAAGCCGTGGCTTTCGGGCCGACGCTTTACGGCGCGAGCTTCTGGGATAGAGACACACGTGTGTTTGCGGAGAGTTAGGGATAGAGTCGCACAAGCCCAGTGACACTCGACCCGCCGTCACGACACTCACAGCTTCAGGCGCTTAAAAAAGATAAAAGCCAGAAAGCCTTCTACATTGACCAACACTTTAAACTACAGATAAACAAGAGTAAACACCATCACGATGATGATGTCACACATGTAAATGTTCCCTGTATTTATGAATGTAACCTGTAAATAAAGACGTCTTCGTAACGATATGCTCTCAATCTTTTAATGTCGCGATAAAACAGAAGTAGCGACATCCTTTATTCCGTATTGTGAATAATAATAAATGTAGGGCGGAGCTTGGTGCTAAGCAATGCGATGTGGGCGTGGCTCTCACAAGTCTATGCAAATGAGCGTGGGCTTACAGGGGCGGAGTTTAAACACACTACATGATTCCTGAATCCTGCGCATGTCACCAGTTATGACATGTTGATTAAACATTACAAGGTCAAAAAATAAAACGTACACAGATTGATTTTTAATATAATATGCTTTTCAAGAAAAACAGAATTTTTATTAAATGTCACTTTAAAGAGCAAATTGTATATTGTGTAGTAACTCTTTACAGTAAGTTTATTTGGTTACACTTCATTTTAAAGTGTCATTGTTACAGTGCAATTATATATTTAAGTACTGAGTAATAATAATTAACATAGATTTGGTTGAGGGTTAGTTGCAAGTAATTATGCATAATTTTCTGTTATTACTATGATAAGTACATATAACAAGGACAGTGTAAATAAAGTGTTACCGTTTATTTTAGTTGATGATAGAGTTTATATTTTCATGTAGAGATTCTAGAGTTTTGCTGATGTATGATTGGATCTCTGCGAAGGGAAATTATTATTTTTTATTTAAAATTTTACATAACAAATGTATTACTCATGGTTCATAGTTCAAATTCTTTCAAAAAAAAAATTCAAATGTGAATTTACATTTATGTATATCAAATTTGCCAAGAAAATAATTTAAGTTTATTACAAATCAAGCTTTGTTTTTATTGGGGTCAAAATCAAAGTAATGTTTTTAAAGATTCCCGAGTTTTGCTGATGCATGATGGGAAAGCTCTTGTGTGTGTATTTGTAGAGCTTGTGAAAGCGTCAGTGTGTGTCGTGTGTAACGAGCTCCAGCTGGAGCAGAAACACAGGCCCATTGACAGACGTGTGCTGGAGGATTCTGGGAGTGTGCCGAGTCACATGACTGCTCTCTCACTGATATAGTGTCCCGGAGAGCAGGGAACGTCCCGTTCTGTTCTTCCAGTAACGTTAGTAGAACATTATCTGGTCTTTAATAACATTCTCAAAATGTTATGCATCGTTCATGAACACTTTAGTTGAAGGTTCATCTGATGTGTTTTTAGTGTTCAGAGTTCGTTCAAAATTAACGTAATGTTTGAAGAACGTTCACATAACCAAGAAAATAATTATTTTAAGCATTCTGAAGTAATGTTTTTATAACTTAATGGGGACGTCAGAAAAACGGTTTTATTAGCTGGGATTAGTTTGTTTTTTTTAAGAAAAAGGAAGAACATAATTTTTAACCAGCAAAAAACAGCCAGAACCAGAATTGTGAGTTGGTTCAGGATCATGTTGGTGGAGAGAGATGAAGAGGTGTGTGTGTGTGTGTGTGTGTGTGTGTGTGTGTGTGTGTGTGTGTGTGTGTGTGTGTCCATCTGGAGCTGGTTACAGAGGCACGTTCCTTCAGGGCCAAGAGTTGGAGTATTTCCGGCGAGAGCGAGAGGAAGACGAGGAGAAAGAGTGTATTAACCACATCTGGACTCCATTACAGGAGACGTGATCTCACAGATGAAGCGCACACACACATTTCAGATCTGATGAAGGACCTGCGCCTGGACACACACACACACACAGATCTGCAGCTCTGAGTTATTTCTGCTCACAGCGCTGATGAGATTCTCCAGACCTCCAGAAGAACAGCCTCCGTCTGATAGGACACACACACACTCACACACACACTCACTCACACACACTCACCCTCTCACACACACACACTCACACACACACACACTCACCCTCTCACACACACACACTCACCCTCTCACACACTCACCCTCTCATTCACACACACACACACACACTCACTCTGTCACACAAACACACTCACACACACGCTCTCACAAACACACTCTCTCTCATAATTACACACACTCACACACACACTGCTCTGGGTCGGGTTAGACGGGCACATACCACAGTCTGGGATCTTGGCCAGCGAGAGAGAGGATCACATGCTTCCACTCTTACTGTTTCTATGTGCTGAACTCTATATGCTGAACTCTGTGTGTGTGTTGAACTCTATATGTGTGTGCTGAACTCTATGTGTGCGTGTGCTGAACTCTATGTGTGTGTGCTGAACTCAGTGTGTGTGTGCTGAACTCTGTGTGCGTGTGCTGAACTCTATGTGTGCGTGTGCTGAACTCTGTGTGTGTGTGCTGAACTCTATGTGTGTGCTGAACTCTATGTGTGCGTGTGCTGAACTCTATGTGTGTGTGCTGAACTCTATGTGTGTGTGCTGAACTCTATGTGTGTGTGCTGAACTCAGTGTGTGTGTGCTGAACTCTATGTGTGTGTGCTGAACTCTATGTGTGCGTGTGCTGAACTCTTTGTGTACGTGTGCTGAACTCTATGTGTGCGTGTGCTGAACTCTATGTGTGTGTGCTGAACTCAGTGTGTGTGCTGAACTCTATGTGTGTGTGCTGAACTCTATATGCTGAACTATGCGTGTGCTGAACTCTGTGTATGTGTGTGCTGTGTGCTGAACTCTATGTGTGTGTGCTGAACTCTATGTGTGTGTGCTGAACTCTATCTGTGTGTGTGCTGAACTCTATGTGTGTGTGCTGAACTATGTGTGTGTGCTGAACTCTATGTGTGTGTGCTGAACTCTATGTGCTGAACTCTATGTGTGCGTGTGCTGAACTCTATGTGTGCGTGTGCTGAACTCTATGTGTGCGTGTGCTGAACTCTATGTGTGCGTGTGCTGAACTCTATGTGTGCGTGTGCTGAACTCTGTGTGTGTGCTGAACTCTATGTGTGTGCTGAACTCTATGTGTGTGTGTGCTGAACTCTGTGTGTGTGTGCTGAACTCTATGTGTGTGTGTGCTGAACTCTATGTGTGTGTGTGCTGAACTCTATGTGTGTGTGCTGAACTCTATGTGTGTGTGCTGAACTCTATCTGTGTGTGTGCTGAACTCTATGTGTGTGTGCTGAACTCTATGTGTGTGTGCTGAACTCTATGTGTGTGTGCTGAACTCTATGTGTTTGTGCTGAACTCTATGTGTGCGTGTGCTGAACTCTATGTGTGCGTGTGCTGAACTCTATGTGTGTGTGCTGAACTCTATGTGTGTGCTGAACTCTATGTGTGTGTGTGCTGAACTCTGTGTGTGTGTGCTGAACTCTATGTGTGTGTGTGCTGAACTCTATGTGTGTGTGTGCTGAACTCTATGTGTGCGTGTGCTGAACTCTATGTGTGTGTGTGTGCTGAACTCTATGTGTGTGTGCTGAACTCTATGTGTGCCTGTGCTGAACTCTGTGTGTGTGCTGAACTCTATGTGTGTGTGTGCTTAACTCTGTGTGTGTCCTGAACTCAATGTGTGTGTTGAACTCTATGTGTGTGTGCTGAACTCTATGTGTGTGTGCTGAACTCTATGTCAAGTCAAGTCAAGTGTATTTATATAGCGCTTTTCACAATATAAATTGCATCAAAGCAGCTTCACAATATCAATCAAATAACAATGTTTGTTTCTTAGTGAAAAAACATCCACGTTTGGTAGGGCTGATCAATGGTATTAATGCTTGGCTAATTATTTTGAATATCCCCTACTGAACAAGCCAAAGGCAACAGTGGCAAGGAACCGAAAAACTCCATCAAGTGACCTACTGGTGTCCTAAAACTCCATCAGGTGACCTACTGGTGTCCTAAAACTCCATCAGGTGACCTAATGGAGAAAAAAAAACGTTGGGAGAACCCAGGCTCAGTCGGGGGCCAGTTCTCCTCTGGCGTTTATGAACTAGAGGCCGGATTTACAGTAACTGTAATTTGATACAGAATTTTGTTTTATTTTATCACTTCGGGGTGGGTACGCGAACCGGAATCACAACATTTTATCTGTAGAGTGGGAAAGGGATCCTCCATAGGGAGAGGCTAGTTGGCACTTCAGCACTGCGTTGTCATCGGGTCCAGGCAAAGCTCCTAGTCAGATCCGGATACGGCCTGGATCCGGTAGGCTCCGGGAAAACCTCGGGATAAACAAAGACACTAAAATTAGCGTAGATGCCATTCTTCTTATGATGATGTAACGAGTACATCAGGATTTAAGGGAAGTGTTCCCAGTTCCGGCTGACCTAATCTATGCAGCCTAACATTGAGTTATAGAAGTCTATAATATATTATGTGTATGCTAGGTCAAAGAGATGTGTTTTTAGTCTAGCTTTGAACTGACAGAGTGTGTCTGCTTCCCGGACAATGGTAGGAAGACTGTTCCAAAGTTTTGGTGCTAAATAGGAAAAGGATCTACCGCCCGCAGTCGATTTTGATATTCTAGGTATTATCAACTGGCCCGAATTTTGAGATCGCAATAGACGTGAAGGACTATAATGCGTTAAGAGCTCGCTCAAGTACTGCGGAGCTAAACCATTTAGTGCTTTGTAAGTAATCAACAATATTTTAAAATTTATACGATGTTTAATAGGTAGCCAACGAACGAAGACTTAACAGAGCAGCCATCAAGTGTTAGACAGTATTCTAGGTTATTACGTGTGGAAGTTTTTTGTCCAATAATTAGAATCTCTGTTTTTTCAGAGTTTAGTAGTAGGAAATTACTAGTCATCCAATTTTTTATATCAGCTATGCATTCCGTTAATTTTGTGAATTGGTAAGTTTCGTTAGGTTTTGAAGAAATATACAGCTGAGTATCATCGGCATAACAATGAAAGCTAATTCCATGTTTCCTAATGATATGTCCTAATGGTAGCATGTACAGAGTGAACAGCAGCGGTCCTAGTACTGAGCCTTGTGGTACGCCATACTGAACTTGTGATCGATAAGACATCTCTTCATTTACTGCTACAAACTGATAACGGTCAGATAAGTATGATTTAAACCATGCTAGTGCAATTCCACTAATGCAAACATAGTTTTCTAGTCTATTTAAAAGAATGTTGTGGTCAATTGTGTCAAATGCAGCACTAAGATCAAGTAACACTAATAGAGAGATACAACCACGATCGGATGATAAAAGTAAATCATTTGTAACTCTAATGAGAGCTGTCTCAGTACTATGGTGCGGTCTAAATCCTGACTGAAAATCCTCGCAGATATCATTTCTTTCAAGAAAGGAACACAGTTGTGAGGATACTGCTTTTTCTAATATCTTTGACAGAAAAGGCAGATTTGAGATCTGCCTGTAATTGACTAATTCTGAAGGATCAAGTTGCGGTTTTTTAACAAGCGGTTTTATCATAGCCAGCTTAAAAGTTTTTGGTACATATCCTAGAGACAAAGACGAATTAATGATATTAAGAAGAGGATCTATGATCTCTGGAAGCATCTCTTTCAGTAGCTTAGTCGGTATAGGGTCTAACATACAAGTTGTCGATTTAGATGAATTAACGAGTTTGCAGAATTCTTCCTCTCCTATAGCAACAAATGAATAAAATTTTTCCTCAGGGAGACTACAATGCACTCCCTGATGCGATACTGTAGTAGACGGTTGCATAGTTATAATTTTGTCCCTGATATTATCAATCTTATAAGTGAAGAAGTTCATAAAGTCATTACTGCTGTGTTGCTTGGAAACTTCTGTGCTTGAAGCTTTCTTTTTCGTTAGTTTAGCCACTGTTTCAAATAAATACCTAGGATTATGTTTATTTTCTTCTAATAGGGTTGAAAAAATAAGCAGATCTAGCAGCTTTTAAAGCCTCTCTGTAAGCAATCGAACTCTCTTTCCATGAAATCCGAAATACCTCTAGTTTTGTTTTCTTCCAGTTGCGCTCCATTTTTATGTGTGTGTGTGCTGAACTCTATGTGTGCGTGCTGAACTCTATGTGTGTGTGCTGAACTCTATGTGTGTGTGCTGAACTCTATATGTGTGTGCTGAACTCTATGTGTGTGTGTGCTGAACTTTATGTGTGTGTGCTGAACTCTATATGTGTGTGCTGAACTCTATGTGTGTGTGCTGAACTCTATATGTGTGTGCTGAACTCTATGTGTGTGTGTGCTGAACTTTATGTGTGTGTGCTGAACTCTATATGTGTGTGCTGAACTCTATGTGTGTGTGCTGAACTCTATGTGTGTGTGCTGAACTCTATGTCTGTGTGTGCTGAATTTTATGTGTGTGTGTGCTGAATATGTGTGTGCTGAACTCTATATGTGTGTGCTGAACTCTATGTGTGTGTGCTGAACTCTATATGTGTGTGCTGAACTCTATGTGCTGAACTCTGTGTGTGTGCTGAACTCTATGTGTGTGTGCTGAACTCTATATGTGTGTGCTGAACTCTGTGTGTGTGCTGAACTCTATATGCGTGTGCTGAACTCTATATGTGTGTGCTAAACTTTGTGTGTGTGCTGAACTTTGTGTGTGTGCTGAACTCTATGTGTGTGCTGAACTCTATGTGTCTGTGCTGAACTCTGTGTGTGTGGTGAAAATGTGTGTGCTGAACTCTATATGTGTGTGTGCTGAACTCTTTGTGTGTGTGCTGAACTCTATGTGCTGAACTCTATATGTGTGTGTACTAAACTCTATGTGCTGAACTCTATATGTGTGTGCTGAACTCTGTGTGTGTGCTGAACTCTATGTGTGTGCTGAACTCTATATGTGTGTGCTGAACTCTGTGTGTGTGCTGAACTCTATATGTGTGTGCTGAACTCTATGTGCTGAATTCTATGTGCTGAACTCTATATGTGTGTCCGGAACTCTATGTGTGTGTGCTGAACTATATGTGTGTGCTGAACTCTATGTGCTGAACTCTATTTCTGTGTGCTGAACTCTATATGTGTGTGCTGAACTCTATATGTGTGTGCTGAACTCTATATGCGTGTGCTGAACTCTGTGTGTGTGCTGAACTCTATATGTGTGTGCTGAACTCTATGTGCTGAACTCTATGTGCTGAACTCTATGTGCTGAACTCTGTGTGTGTGCTGAACTCTATATGTGTGTGTTGAACTCTCTGTGCTGAACTCTGTGTGTGTGATGAACTCTATATGTGTGTGCTGAACTCTATGTGCTGAACTCTATGTGCTGAACTCTGTGTGTGTGCTGAACTCTATATGTGTGTGTTGAACTCTATGTGCTGAACTCTATGTGCTGAACTCTGTGTGTGTGCTGAACTCTGTGTGTGTGTGCTGAACTCTATGTGCTGAACTCTATATGCGTGTGTGCTGAACTCTATGTGTGTGTGCTGAACTCTATGTGCTGAACTCTATGTGTGTGTGCTGAACTCTATGTGCTGAACTCTATATGTGTGTGCTGAACTCTATATGCGTGTGCTGAACTCTATGTGTGTTTGTGCTGAACTCTATGTGCTGAACTCTATGTGCTGAACTCTATATGTGTGTGCTGAACTCTATGTGTGTGTGCTGAACTCTGTGCTGAACTCTATGTGTGTGTGCTGAACTCTATGTGCTAAACTCTATATGTGTGTGCTGAACTCTATGTGCTGAACTCTATATGTGTGTGCTGAACTCTATGTGTGTGTGCTGAACTGTGTGTGTGTGCTGAACTCTGTGTGTGTGTGCTGAACTCTATGTGCTGAACTCTATATGTGTGTGCTGAACTCTGTGTGTGTGTGCTGAACTCTATGTGTGTGTGCTGAACTATATGTGTGTGTGTGCTGAACTCTATGTGCTGAACTCTATATGTGTGTGCTGAACTCTGTGTGTGTGTGCTGAACTCTATATGTGTGTGCTGAACTCTATGTGTGTGCTGAACTATATGTGCTGAACTCTATGTGTGTGTGCTGAACTATATGTGTGTGCTGAACTCTGTGCTGAACTCTATGTGCTGAACTCTATATGTGTGTCCTGAACTCTATGTGTGTGTGCTGAACTCTATATGTGTGTGCTGAACTCTATGTGCTGAATTCTATGTGCTGAACTCTATATGTGTGTCCTGAACTCTATGTGTGTGTGCTGAACTATATGTGTGTGCTGAACTCTATGTGCTGAACTCTATTTGTGTGTGCTGAACTCTATATGTGTGTGCTGAACTCTATATGTGTGTGCTGAACTCTATATGTGTGTGCTGAACTCTATATGCGTGTGCTGAACTCTGTGTGTGTGCTGAACTCTATATGTGTGTGCTGAACTCTATGTGCTGAACTCTATGTGCTGAACTCTATGTGCTGAACTCTGTGTGTGTGCTGAACTCTATATGTGTGTGTTGAACTCTCTGTGCTGAACTCTATGTGCTGAACTCTGTGTGTGTGCTGAACTCTATATGTGTGTGCTGAACTCTATGTGCTGAACTCTATGTGCTGAACTCTGTGTGTGTGCTGAACTCTATATGTGTGTGTTGAACTCTATGTGCTGAACTCTATGTGCTGAACTCTGTGTGTGTGCTGAACTCTGTGTGTGTGTGCTGAACTCTATGTGCTGAACTCTATACGTGTGTGTGCTGAACTCTATGTGTGTGTGCTGAACTCTATGTGCTGAACTCTATGTGTGTGTGCTGAACTCTATGTGCTGAACTCTATATGTGTGTGCTGAACTCTATATGCGTGTGCTGAACTCTATGTGTGTTTGTGCTGAACTCTATGTGCTGAACTCTATGTGCTGAACTCTGTGTGTGTGTGTGTGCTGAACTCTATATGTGTGTGCTGAACTCTATGTGTGTGTGCTGAACTCTGTGCTGAACTCTATGTGTGTGTGCTGAACTCTATGTGCTAAACTCTATATGTGTGTGCTGAACTCTATGTGCTGAACTCTATATGTGTGTGCTGAACTCTATGTGTGTGTGCTGAACTGTGTGTGTGCTGAACTCTGTGTGTGTGTGCTGAACTCTATGTGCTGAACTCTATATGTGTGTGCTGAACTCTGTGTGTGTGTGCTGAACTCTATGTGTGTGTGCTGAACTATATGTGTGTGTGTGCTGAACTCTATGTGCTGAACTCTATATGTGTGTGCTGAACTCTATGTGTGTGCTGAACTCTATGTGCTGAACTCTATGTGTGTGTGCTGAACTATATGTGTGTGCTGAACTCTGTGCTGAACTCTATGTGCTGAACTCTATATGTGTGTGCTGAACTCTATTAGCTGAACTCTATATGTGTGTGCTGAACTCTATGTGTGTGTGCTGAACTATATGTGCTGAACTCTATATGTGTGTGCTGAACTCTATGTGCTGAACTCTATGTGCTGAACTCTATGTGTGTGTGCTGAACTATATGTGTGTGCTGAACTCTATGTGCTGAACTCTATATGTGTGTGCTGAACTCTATATGTGTGTGCTGAACTCTATGTGTGTGTGCTGAACTATATGTGCTGAACTCTATGTGCTGAACTCTATATGTGTGTGCTGAACTCTATGTGCTGAACTCTATGTGCTGAACTCTATGTGCTGAACTCTATGTGCTGAACTCGGTGCTGAACTCTGTGCTGAACTCTATGTGCTGAACTCTATGTGCTGAACTCTGTGCTGAACTCTATGTGCTGAACTCTGTGCTGAACTCTGTGCTGAACTCTATGTGCTGAACTCTATGTGCTGAACTCTATGTGCTGAACTCTGTGCTGAACTCTGTTTGTGTGTGCTGAACTCTATATGTGTGTGCTGAACTCTATGTGCTGAACTCTATATGTGTGTGTGCTGAACTATATGTGTGTGCTGAACTCTATGTGCTGAACTCTATATGTGTGTGCTGAACTCTATGTGTGTGTGCTAAACTCTATGTGCTGAACTCTATATGTGTGTGCTGAACTCTATGTGCTGAACTCTGTGCTGAACTCTATGTGCTGAACTCTATGTGCTGAACTCTATGTGCTGAACTCTATGTGCTGAACTCTGTGCTGAACTCTGTGCTGAACTCTATGTGCTGAACTCTATGTGCTGAACTCTGTGCTGAATTCTATGTGCTGAACTCTATGTGCTGAACTCTGTGCTGAACTCTGTGTGTGTGTGCTGAACTCTGTTTGTGTGCTGAACTCTATATGTGTGTGCTGAACTCTATGTGCTGAACTCTATATGTGTGTGCTGAACTCTGTGTGTGTGTGCTGAACTCTGTGTGTGTGCTGAACTCTATATGTGTGTGTTGAACTATGTGCTGAACTCTGTGTGTGTGCTGAACTCTATGTGTGCTGAACTCTATATGTGTGTGCTGAACTCTGTGTGTGCTGAACTCTATGCGTGTGTGCTGAACTCTGTGTGTGCTGAACTCTATGTGTGTGTGCTGAACTCTGTGTGTGTTGAACTCTATGTGTGTGCTGAACTCTATATGTGTGTGTTGAACTATGTGCTGAACTCTGTGTGTGTGCTGAACTCTATATGTGTGTGCTGAACTCTATATGTGTGTGCTGAACTCTATATGTGTGTGCTGAACTCTGTGTGTGCTGAACTCTATGCGTGTGTGCTGAACTCTGTGTGTGCTGAACTCTATGTGTGTGTGCTGAACTCTGTGTGTGCTGAACTCTATGTGCTGAACTCTATATGTGTGTGCTGAACTCTATGTGTGTGTGCTGAACTGTGTGTGTGTGCTGAACTCTGTGTGTGTGTGCTGAACTCTATGTGCTGAACTCTATATGTGTGTGCTGAACTCTGTGTGTGTGTGCTGAACTCTATGTGTGTGTGCTGAACTATATGTGTGTGTGTGCTGAACTCTATGTGCTGAACTCTATATGTGTGTGCTGAACTCTATGTGTGTGCTGAACTATATGTGCTGAACTCTATGTGTGTGTGCTGAACTATATGTGTGTGCTGAACTCTGTGCTGAACTCTATGTGCTGAACTCTATATGTGTGTGCTGAACTCTATGTGTGTGTGCTGAACTCTATTAGCTGAACTCTATATGTGTGTGTGTGCTGAACTATATGTGCTGAACTCTATATGTGTGTGCTGAACTCTATGTGCTGAACTCTATGTGTGTGTGCTGAACTAAATGTGTGTGCTGAACTCTATGTGCTGAACTCTATATGTGTGTGCTGAACTCTATGTGCTGAACTCTGTGCTGAATTCTATGTGCTGAACTCTATGTGCTGAACTCTGTGCTGAACTCTGTGTGTGTGTGCTGAACTCTGTTTGTGTGCTGAACTCTATATGTGTGTGCTGAACTCTATGTGCTGAACTCTATATGTGTGTGCTGAACTCTGTGTGTGTGTGCTGAACTCTGTGTGTGTGCTGAACTCTATATGTGTGTGTTGAACTATGTGCTGAACTCTGTGTGTGTGCTGAACTCTATATGTGTGTGCTGAACTCTATATGTGTGTGCTGAACTCTGTGTGTGCTGAACTATGCGTGTGTGCTGAACTCTGTGTGTGCTGAACTCTATGTGTGTGTGCTGAACTCTGTGTGTGTTGAACTCTATGTGTGTGCTGAACTCTATATGTGTGTGTTGAACTATGTGCTGAACTCTGTGTGTGTGCTGAACTCTATATGTGTGTGCTGAACTCTATATGTGTGTGCTGAACTCTGTGTGTGCTGAACTCTATGCGTGTGTGCTGAACTCTGTGTGTGCTGAACTCTATGTGTGTGTGCTGAACTCTGTGTGTGCTGAACTCTATGTGCTGAACTCTATATGTGTGTGCTGAACTCTATGTGTGTGTGCTGAACTGTGTGTGTGTGCTGAACTCTGTGTGTGTGTGCTGAACTCTATGTGCTGAACTCTATATGTGTGTGCTGAACTCTGTGTGTGTGTGCTGAACTCTATGTGTGTGTGCTGAACTATATGTGTGTGTGTGCTGAACTCTATGTGCTGAACTCTATATGTGTGTGCTGAACTCTATGTGTGTGCTGAACTATATGTGCTGAACTCTATGTGTGTGTGCTGAACTATATGTTTGTGCTGAACTCTGTGCTGAACTCTATGTGCTGAACTCTATATGTGTGTGCTGAACTCTATGTGTGTGTGCTGAACTCTATTAGCTGAACTCTATATGTGTGTGTGTGCTGAACTATATGTGCTGAACTCTATATGTGTGTGCTGAACTCTATGTGCTGAACTCTATGTGTGTGCTGAACTAAATGTGTGTGCTGAACTCTATGTGCTGAACTCTATATGTGTGTGCTGAACTATATGTGTGTGCTGAACTCTATGTGCTGAACTCTATATGTGTTTGCTGAACTCTATATGTGTGTGCTGAACTCTATGTGCTGAACTCTATGTGCTGAACTAAATGTGTGTGCTGAACTCTATGTGCTGAACTCTATATGTGTGTGCTGAACTCTGTGTGTGTGCTGAACTATATGTGCTGAACTCTATGTGTGTGTGTGCTGAACTATATGTGTGTGCTGAACTCTATGTGCTGAACTCTATATGTGTTTGCTGAACTCTATATGTGTGTGCTGAACTCTATGTGCTGAACTCTATATGTGTGTGCTGAACTCTATGTGTGTGTGCTGAACTATATGTGCTGAACTCTATATGTGTGTGCTGAACTCTGTGTGCTGAACTCTATGTGCTGAACTCTGTGCTGAACTCTATGTGCTGAACTCTATGTGCTGAACTCTATGTGCTGAACTCTGTGCTGAACTCTGTGCTGAACTCTATGTGCTGAACTCTGTTTGTGTGCTGAACTCTATATGTGTGTGCTGAACTCTATGTGTGTGTGCTGAACTATATGTGCTGAACTCTATGTGCTGAACTCTATATGTGTGTGCTGAACTCTATGTGCTGAACTCTATGTGCTGAACTTTGTGCTGAACTCTATGTGCTGAACTCTATGTGCTGAACTCTATGTGCTGAACTCTATGTGCTGAACTCTATGTGCTGAACTCTGTGCTGAACTCTGTGCTGAACTCTATGTGCTGAACTCTATGTGCTGAACTCTGTGCTGAATTCTATGTGCTGAACTCTATGTGCTGAACTCTGTGCTGAACTCTGTGTGTGTGTGCTGAACTCTGTTTTTGTGCTGAACTCTATATGTGTGTGCTGAACTCTATGTGCTGAACTCTATATGTGTGTGCTGAACTCTGTGTGTGTGCTGAACTCTGTGTGTGTGCTGAACTCTATATGTGTGTGCTGAACTCTGTGTGTGCTGAACTCTATATGTGTGTGCTGAACTCTATATGTGTGTGCTGAACTCTGTGTGTGCTGAACTCTATGTGTGTGTGCTGAACTCTGTGTGTGTTGAACTCTATGTGTGTGCTGAACTCTATATGTGTGTGTGCTGAACTCTATGTGCTGAACTCTATGTGTGTGTGCTGAACTCTGTGTGTGCTGAACTCTATGTGTGTGCTGAACTCTATATGTGTGTGTGCTGAACTCTATGTGCTGAACTCTATGTGTGTGTGCTGAACTCTATATGTGTGTGTGCACAGAAAACAGAAACATGATTTAGGAATGTTTTGCTAGCGTTCCCATTCAGTTATGAAAACATTATTTCTCTGAACGTTCAAAATGTCCAGTTTTTAAAAATGTTTTAATGTTTTTTTTTTGATTGTTTGTGAAATCTAAGGGGACATTTCATTCTAAATTAACTAGTTTAATTCAAGTCAAAAACATTATTTAATATCGCTGAATTAAACCAAAAAGCTCTAATAATTAGTGACAGACTCTTTAACCCCGCCCTCAATTTGGAAAGGGGAGGGGCCTGTCTATGATTGACAGTTTGACTTTGCCAGTTTCACAAATAAGTTTTCTTCCACAAGCAAAAAGAGCTTACATTTTAAAAAACAGAATTATTCTTCTCTGATGAATAATTAGATCACTTAAATATATAAAAATCCAGCTTTTAATGTTGTTTATATGTCTACGTGGTGTTTTTAATATGCTTTAATAAGACAAAGCATGTAAATTCATAATTAGCGCGAGACCGGATCGAACCGGGAAGACCAGCGACTGAGGATTCTGTTCGCAAATCAAACAGTTTGTCCCAAAAGAATAATTAATTCTCAATTTAGAGTTTGTTATTCGTATGGTCTGATGCGCGTGAGTGTGGGCTGTGATTGGATGATGACCGGTGATCATTCTCAAGTGTCTTTGTGGCGGTTTTCTCAGTCAGTGGTTAGATCAGATAGCAGTCTATTTAATCGGGACAAGGGAGGTCCTCTATGGGGAGGTCCGGTACGGGACAAATAAATTAGGCCCAAAATACGGGACTTCCCGGCTTATTCGGGACAGTTGGCAATCCTACGCGCTGTCAGATATCACAATTATTCAGTGTTTTTAACCACATCATGTTTATTTTAGGTTCCAGACATTTAAATTCACATAAGTACTGAGATACACATTGTGTAAGTAACTTTAAAGTTAACTCTATTCTTCTCCCAGTTCGCCGGCCACTTACGATCATGTATTTCGGGAGAAGTGGATGAATTCAAGTGCTGTAAATCAGTGGCACAAACTAACATGGCGCGATCGCGATCTAAGCATGGCCCCCCAGCCAACACACCCATGTGGGGCCCAAAGGGGTTGCACTTGGGCTGATATATGGGGCCCACCTGGGACCCAGCTAATTTTGTCCTCAGTTTCCATGGAGGACCCACATGGGTTGATGATGGGCTCTATATCAGGCCCATATGGGTAACCTAAGTAGCTCCCATTTAGGGTCTACAGGAGTCTGCCCACATGTGTTGATGATGGGGCCCAGATAGGTCTTATCTAGGGCTCTTATGGGCACCAACAGGTATTTATATGGGCTACCATATTTGTCTGTTTGGGTTACCTTATTTTGCAGTAAACCCCTAAATACAAACATTACATGTAATCCACTAAACCACACTAAAATGTTAAAGGTATTCAATGAACAGAAACCAGTAGTTCATGCTTTACTTTATTAAGCAAGTTATAATCATAATTTGAACATGACTATTAGAACTTGCACATATACAATTTTATTAACAGACATTAAAAAAAGAAGAAAAAAAGTTAAAGTTTCTGACAAACTTGTATTGTTTACATATGCACATCTGAAAACTCTAAAATTAAGTGTTTCACAAACAACAGTGCAGCTTCTCACTCCTCTGTTGTCGCTCTCCCAACGGCCCTTTGAAAAGAGAAAATAAATCAATAAACCATTATGCAGCTTTTCTTTATTACTTTTCAGTTCAAACAGATGTGTGAGGTTAGCGTTTTGGTGCCCCACATCAAGTTTATCTAGATAAGGGGTTTGCAAACCTGTCCTGGAACACCCCCTGCACTGCACAGATTGGAGGCACAAAATGTACCAACTTTTACCACTTTTTAAGTCATTTCTAGAAATTAGTATTGTAGTATTAATATATTCACTCAGTTGTCACCAATGCTCTCTCTCTTTTGTTATAGATCATTAAACCATTGTGCTGCTTCCCATTATGGATCACTTCCTGTAGAAGTTTGCAATAGTTCAAGTCTTCCGTTTTTAAATGTTGTCTTAAAACGTATTTGCTTAAGTAGGCTTTTATGTGACTTTTTTGTGTGACCTTTATGTGATTTTAAAGTCTGTTGCTGAACTGGCTTTATTATTTAATGCTATTGTTTTTATGCAAGGTGTCCTTGAGTGCCATGAAAGGCGTCTATAAATAAAATATATTATTATTATTAATGTTAACCTGATAAATGTGCGCTATTATTAGACGCATATCTGTGTGCATTTACTCCATGACTACAGGCACCGGCGAGCATTTATCTTAAAATACATACAGATGAGAGTAATGCAAACTATAAAGGGTCTACTTTTATTTCTGTAAACTCTTGTAAACTTTTGCTTTTGTAAAACAATGAAAACAATTAGGATGCGCTTCCGTCTCTGTCTCGGTGAACTTGATCGCGTCGCAAATATGAACCGAAACTCAGTGTATACTCCCCTCGCAGACATGAGACATATAGAAAGCTTGACATGTCTGCTTCTAAACTAACGATTCAAGTGGAAAATAAATATTCTCAGATTATGTAATCCGAATTATGCAATCTGAATGAAACGTGCATATAGGAACGTCGCAGGAGCGGGGATGACGAGTCGGCATCGTCGACTTAAATTCTACAGCCGAATACACAAAAAACATTATCAATAAATTATTAAAATGTTTAGACAGTCTCCTGTTTTCACGACACTCATAATCATTACGCTTCCCGGTGTGCAGTGGCAAGATTTATGCGTGCGTTTGAGCGCCGATTACTCTATGAATTTACATTGATTTGCACTATCATTCTTGTCTTTTTTAAAGTTTGTATTTTCACATAAAAATAAGCATATCTTAAGAGTTTTACCTATCTTTCTCTCCACCACGTGCCCTCGCAGTACGGTGTCCTCCCCTGTCCCTGGCACCGATGAGCCACTTTGACACTGCCTTTTCAGCCTCTCTTCTGGTAATTTGGTTTGTAAGGGCATTTTTTTCAAGCTTCCTGTAAAATACATAAAGAGCATTACAGTGAGATTAGATTCCATATTTGAGCCCTTGCAGCAAAGCAGATATATCCACCTTGATATTTTTCAGGAAATACAAAAATGGTATCGGATATAATATTCTTGTATTAATCTATGCTTGTAACTTGTGTATTTGTATTACCTCACTTGTCTTTAATAAGGTTTGAACTGTATTATTTATTATAAACCATGAGTTGTGATTGCTACAACACTAATTAACAGTTACTTATCACTGAATGTTGCAGTATACCTGGTCCATATCGTCCTAATTCAGGGTATTCTGTCCAAGTATGGACAATTATTTGCATACAATCAAATTGATTTATGAAGAACTCAACTCTACAGAATAACCTCTGTTTGCACATTAATATGTTAAACAGCGAGTAAACATACCATATACAACCTCTAACAGTTTGAGCCCCCAAACTCTCGCTTTCCATGGCGGCCAACAAATAATTTTTATGATTAATATTTTGAGTAATGACTCTTCCGTCATTAATGAATACCTACACAGGAACAGATGAGTAACACACTATTAACATTCTAGTAACTACTATTAACTAACAAGGAACTCTGATTAATGAAATAGTAAGTAATAGCAGCACTCAGTTGAATGTGGTAGTTCACTGTTAACGTTAACTAATCAATAACAGCTATTCATTTCATACCTCCCAGAGAACTACTATACGGGTTCATATTGTATAATTGGGAAGGAATTACTAAATATTTGGAACAGTATTCTAAAGTGTAACTATATTGGATATCTTTTGTGCATTTGTTATTTGAATTAGCACTAAAGAAAGAAAGGAAAAAAGAGCATAGGAATCAGCAGAGGTGTTAAAGCTTCTCAGATCTCATAATTCGGTGGAAAATAGTTGTTCTGTGACGAAATATACATTTTTTAAAGATTTATTTAAAATGAAACATTTGAGAATCCAATTATTTCATTGAATGTGCACACTTTTAAAATAAAAGCTAAAATTGTAGCTGTATGGTGCTGTTCTGTGATCACAAAATAAACGGGAGCAGATCGACACGATTAAACAGGCTTGTCTCATAATTGCATTTGAAAAATTAATAAGCCTGGCTTTCATTTTGGATGTTTGATGTGCACATCTTATACAAACTAAGAAATTGCTACCATTGTGGGATTTATATCGTAAAACAGTGGTAAAATGATAAAGCTGGAGTCTCAATTCCAATCAATTTGTTATAATACACAGTTGGTGTATTAACAATTATTTAAAAATAATAATAATGTTACTATAATAGCGTACAGATCGCTTTGGTCATGGCGCCAGAAATAGCCTTAGGGAAAATATGGCGCGATCTGAGGGAATTCGAAATTCTAACTGAAATTCTAACGTGACAAGAAGCTTTTGTTTTTAAAACATAATGTTAAACAATTTTGGTTAAAATTATGTTTTGAAAACAATGTATTTGAATTAACATTACAATTTTGAAATGTAGTTCTTACCTTGACTATGCTGACAGCGAGAATCTCCCCGTGGAATCTCCTCCCGAAATTGATAGAAGAATATGAGATTGAATCTGGCGCGGGCGGGAACAGGGAGTGGGGGATGGGAATTGCTAAAAGAAATATCGCGAGATCCATCCTGCAAACGTTTTGTAAACTTTTGACTCTTTTTTTGTGAGCCTTTTTTCTGTATCTGTCACTGTTGTATTAAGTGTTTGTACGTACTGCAAGTCTTCGATGTACCTGTTTTAATTTTATTGTGAGTAAAAGTTTGCATTGGGACTTTTGACTCCTCCTCTTCTTCTGCCTGCACCACACTGTGACCGTATCTGCAGCAAAATAACAATAAAAATAATTTCAAAGGTGCATATTTGTGTACTATCTGTAATCAACCTTTGGGATCGACTGTTTGCACTTCTTCTTGGTAAACTGAATTAGTCCCCAGTGTAGCCCATTTCCAACCCATGTACTCATTGCCCATTAGTGAACCAACTAGGGCCCACATAGGGAGCCCAACTGGGTTTGCCCATGTTGGACCTACTTAGTTAACCCAAGTGGGCCCCAGATAAGAAGCCCATTTTGAGCCCATGCCCACTCTGTACCCCTGTAGCCCATTTATAACCCATATGGGCCCCACATAAACGTGTTGGCTGCCTGTTTACAACACGAGAACGATTCCGGGTGAAAACGTAAAAATATTTTCCCGGATGTGCCTTTCGTTTACACGGCGACATCGTTTTGGGGGCTTAAAAACGCAAAAAAGTGAAACCACCCTCCAGAGTGGAAATCTTAAAAATGCTTCACCGTCACGTAATGGTGCGTTCACACCGGACGCGAATTGAGCGTCTGGCGCGAGTGATTTCAATGTACTGGTGTGTTCACACCGAAAGCGAATTTAATTATTTGCGCGAGTGGATTACATACAAAGTCAATGGAAAGACGCGAATAGACGCATCATTCGCGCCGGGCGTTGCGAATTACGCGAATATGGGGCGACGCATTTGCCGCGAATGTCTTCCGCACAACTTGAAAATTTTGAACTGAGCGAATGTTAAAGCGTCTAACTAGACGTGTATTTGACGCTCTATTCGCGTTCGGTGTGAACACACCATAAGGCTTGTTTGAGACGCGCCTCGCCTGAAGCGTAGGAGAGTAGCGGCTGCAGTGAGAAAAGCGCAGGACGGACAGATCTCTCTTCTCGCAGTGGATCAGAGTCCTGCGAGATCAGGCAGATATCGCGGGATTCACGCTCGTGAAGGTGTTGCTAATAAACTGGATGTAATTTAAGTTCTGTTGCTTTTATATGAAAATATATAATGAACAAGACACCCAAGGCTACTTGTTATTTAATTCCATTCCAAATACGTGTTTATCAATATATTTTTCTTTAATACAGATGTGTTAGGCTATATAATATATAATAAAAATGACATCACGACATAACCCATATCGCACTGTCAGAGAGTTTTTTCACACGTAATGTACATATACACAAACATGATGCAGAGTTTTAAAATCAAAATTTTTAAAAGAGAACAATAGCCTCGGCTGCACGGTTGTTTAAACCAATGAGCATTAAGCTGTTTCTCAAGCAAGTTGTTTCCAACATAGACATAATAAATACATAGACACCCTATTGGCTGCTGGAGCGTAGTCAACGGCGCCGCCATATTAAGGAGGGCAACTTGCCCATACCTCTCATTATGGGAATTGAGAAACATGCCTGTTTCGTGGCTTCGTGGGGCTGCCCAGGTGAAAAAGACGTACTGTTAAATGTATTAAACATGCATTATAGTATATTTTTATTGTACTAAAAACATACTCAAGTACATTTTTAATACATTTAATAGTACGTCTTTTTCACCTGGGTGTACAAGTCGCCACACAATTGAAAACAGGTCTCGGGGAATTACCTTTCACAAACAAGACTGAACAGTTTTTTCTGGTTGTATTTGGTAATTATATAATTAGTAATAGTAACGTACACCACGTGCAAACCACTGAAATCGGCTGATAAATGTAAACGTTATTATTGTTTTTATCCAGGAAAACCGCAGCTCACCCGTTTACTTGCATTTGTTCACAGCGCAGTCTTGCCCTCCGCAAAATGGCGGACACGTTGGCCGCGTTAACCAATCAGGAGCCTGCTTGCTGCTGTCACGTGGTGAAGTATCTGGATGCTGGATGCCTCGTAATATGACTAAATGGAATAAAATAACAATTCTATTCTGTTCTAATGCACAACAAAGCAAATATTTTATCACATAAAAACTTGATTTCAATATATGAGACATATTAATTTTGTATTGAATGCTTTTTATACCATATCTAGATGATGTGAAACATTAACTAATTTAAAGACAACCCAAATACTGCAGTGCATACGAAATCTCGTGTCTGGAAAGTGTTGTGTGAGAAGAAGAAAAAAATCACAGGACAGGTTAATCACTTTTGGAGGCTGGCTCCAGTTATCATCAAAACAAAAATAAAAGACAGATTAGGTTGATGAGGGCGAGGGTGATCCTCGCTCCGATGCGGGACAACAGGTCACCACACTGGGCGCGGGACAGGCGGAAGTACCGCTGAAAGCGGCCGTCATCCAGGCGCCGCTCCTGGAGCGAGCAAATGGTGGAACTCGCCGAACTGGGTTCGCCTCCGAAGGGTCTGATGGGCACAAGTGCGGCGACGACGATCCCTGCCCCGCTGTTCTGCTCTCCAGAGCGGCGACTCTCTCGATGAATGCTCGATCAACATAAAAAAGATGGCCGCCAACAGGTTCGATTCGATTCCGAAACGCATAACGCGCGTAAATTTCGCTCTTGACGCGCGAATGGATTTCAGTGTTCAAGCGTAGACGCGGTAGGCACGAATTTGACGCGCTATTCGCGTCGAGTGTGAACGCACAGTAAAGGGTAAAAACGCAAATCTGCTCAAAGTGGCTACGTCACAGGCATGCGCCAGTAGAGGAAACAATTTTTTATTATTTTTTTATTTTTATTTTTATTCAGTATTAACAATATAATACAACAACATCTGTTTATGCCAGGGTTGATACACCAAATACACTACAAAAACAGGCATACAAGACAAACAATAACCATAAAATAAAAATAAAACTTAAATTACATAAAAGGATGCAAATTAAACATATTTAGAGAGTACAAGATCGGTCTTAATAGCCTTTCTATTTTTAAGACCTCTTACAGTGGTGTGATATTGTTTTAGCTCTGCTAAAAGGTGTTCAAAATTTGGTTTGGACTCTGCCCATTTCTGAAAATATGGAATTTTCCTAAGACTAAAAACAATTGGACAAAAAAAGATAAATCCTTATCTGTTCCACCATCTTCAAAGTAAATAAACATCTTTTCCCCTCAATGTTAAAGTTTGTCCAGTTTTACGTCTTATATAGTTTTCAACATCTCTCCAAAATATCTTACTGTATGTACAATCATAAAACAGATGACAAATTGTTTCATCATAATTACCACAAAAGGTACAGGAATATTCAATATCAATTTTAAATCTCTCTAAAGTTTTCTTTGCTGGGTATATTCTATGTACAATTTTATCAGACACCTCCTTTATTTTATTATTGAAGAGGAACTTGTTCCCAATTAACCACATTCTTTCCCATTTGATTTCTTCAAACTGAGAAGCCCAAAAGGATCGTGCTGCAGGAAGTGTTTTAGTGTGCATTAGATTCCTAATGTATTTGTTTGGACATTTTTTGGTAGTGATGTCAATGTCGCCAAATTTCTTGAGTAGTCAGAAAACTGCCACTTACAACAGTTGAGTTTTATTTTAAAAATCTGAATGATATTTCTTGGCACAGCATGAAAAACGAGAGCATATTCCCTAGGGGAGACAGGAAATTTAGCTTTTGAAAGAAACTCGTATGTTAGTAACTGACCTTCTGTGTTCATGAGTTGTAATAGAATGTTGTTATCAACCCATCTTTGGTAATATAGAGATTTATTTTTATATTGAATATTCCCGTTGTTCCAAATATAACATTTCGTGGGAGAAAAATTGTGTTTGTAGACCATTTTCCAGGCTAATAGGGCATGCTTGTGAAAGTTGCCCAACAAGAAGTTTAAACCTCCCAGTGAATCAAAAATGTTTTTGGGAAAGGTGTTCCAAATGGTCTCTGCTTCCTTAATTCAATTACTTAACCATCTCACCAAAAAAGGAATTACTTAAGGTTTCAAAGGTCAACACTTCAAGACCACCATCTTTCCTTAAATTACACAAAATATCTTTACGTAAATAATGGGATCTATTCCTCCAAATGAAATAAGATCTTATCAAGTTTTTTATATACACTAGCTGCATTCCCATGGATAAAGATACGGCACGTGATATCCCTTCTGCCTTAGACAATAAAACTATTGTATTGAAAATATTTTCCTTATTTTCTCTACTATGGGGTCAAAATTGAGATTGCACCGCCTTTTTTCATTTTTATCAATGGTAACCCCCAAGTATGTTATTGTATTTCAACAGGAATCCCACCCTTTAGTGATAACAAGGCGGATTTCTTTAGATTCATTCTTAAACCCGAGACTTCGGAGAATTTTGTGATAGAATCAATTGTTTTATAACCTCGTGCTTATTACGGAGAAATAATGCTGTCATCCGCTAACTGTGAAATTTTAAATTCTGTACCTAATGTCAATATACCTTGGAACTGGGCATTTGTAATATGTCTGGCCATGATTTGTGTAACAAGGAGAAAAAGAAAAGGGCTAAGGGACGACCGCATATCCAGGAGTTGTGCCATGCGCAAGTTTATGAGCTGTTACATCCTCTGTACAGAGTTTGAATAGCCTTTAAAAACTGTTCTCCAATATCATTTTGTTTACTTTTTAGGAAGAGATCCATGTTTTATGACATCAGTTGATAAAAATCAGCAACGTATTCTGATATCTGCATCTTATCATCACAGACATCATTTTCAATTTACTTAGGGATGATACTTCAAAGTTTCTTTTTTCTAGATTAAAGAAATATTTAGTGCATTTTCCCCTTTTTCAAGCCATTTCCTCCTAGATCTGACAAAAGCCCCTTCAGCTTTGTCTTCGTACATCTTGTCCTATTTAAGTTGTAAAGAAGTTAGTTCTGTAAATTCACATCCAGTTAAATTAACTTTCTCTGATAGCTTTATTAATCTAGTGATAACTCTGGATTCTTCCTCTCTATTTTCTTCCCTAGTATTACAGCTAACTTACGAACTTCAGACTTCATTAGCTCCCAGCAGCTTCCAAAGTTGTCATCAAGATTAGTTTTTATCCAATATTTTCCAATTATCACGGCGGCATCATCCTTAAATAGTTTATTTTGTTAGAGCATTTGGTTTCATTTCCAATAATCTCTGTTTGGTCTGTAATTCTAAGTATTATCACATCTATGTTTATATAAATGGCTTGGTGATCTGTGAGAACAGTAGGTTCTGTATGAACTGAAACCGTCTTGTCATCGATCTCCGAAGAGATCAGCCAGAAATCTATACGGGACTGACTGTTTATTACTCAGTGTATATGCTTTTGTTGGGATTTTTGTGTCTCCAGATATCAATAAGACTCATACATTCTCCAACTCATCTGAAGAACTGTTTCTTGGAGGCCAGATTTCCATCCATAACTGTATTAAAATCACCTCCCCATATAATCTTGGCAGTAGGAAAAGTTGTAATCAGCTGGTTAATTTTATTTTCTATTGTTGTAAATAATAACTTGTTGTCTTTTTTGTTGTTACACGCATATATGTTTATAATAATGAATTGGGAATGATCTACATAACCAACCAGTATTACCCATCTCCCATTTGAATCTGCTAAATGTTTAATAAACCCTTTAAAGTTTCCCTGTAAAATAGCGACCCCTGCTGACCGGTTACTCCCAAATGAAAACCATATATTTCCCCCCCATTGACTCTTCCAAAAAGAAATATCCGAATTAGTAGAATGAGTCTCCTGTATAAAATAAAAATCAGCACCTTTGTTTTGAAAAAATAAAAAATTTGAAAATTTCCTTTTCAATTGGTCTCTCGCAGACATATAAACTCGGAACAAATAACGTTAACTGTATGAACTTCTTTGCAAAAACTGCAGAGATAACTGCTGTAATGTAATCATTAGCTGCCTCAATGCCCCTTATTACACAGGAAGATATGGTTGCACTTCAACAGAGCGTGTTTCTTTAGAAATAAATAATTGACAAAAGGAGTCTTTGGACGCCTCAGATGTAAAGTTATTCGCTGTCAAAGTGACTCCAAAATGAATGGGAGTCAATGGGATGCTAACAGCAGGTGATAGCCAGCTACAATGGCGGCTCCCAGAGAGGCTTCAGTTTCCGGTGGATGGATTACCCCCTTGATTAAGTCCTATTGTACTGAATGGTTGTAGTTGCACCTGAGCTCCACTGGGGGCTATCGCCCGAGTGCTAAATGAATGGGAGTCTATGAAGCTAGACGGCTATGTGTCTCTTTCACTTGAGAAATCTCAGATTTGATTGTAGGTTCTGCAACTTCAACATGGGTTATAGGTTGAAAGTTGAATGAACCAGTACTTCTGTCCTTTCGATTTCTTACAGGTTGAGTTGTTGTTGTTGCACATAACACGCTAGCATTCTGCTGATGAAGTGATTGGTCAGTGAAGGACTGATTACGACAGAAACACTGTTTGATGGCATCGTGGCGTCCGAAGCGGGAGAATGTTAAGGCGGACTGAACTCTTCTACACGTGTGTTTACTGTGTCCGCTGTGCTGTCGATGCCTCGAGAGAAGAGAAAGTGCAGAGGCGAAAGCACCAGTGACTGAAGGATTGCCGTAAAGCAGTATCTCTGGTCGTACAATGTGTATGACGTCATTGACATTTTAAAAGACTTTTTAAAGCAAATAAGTGACTAAAAAATTTAACTCCCAGCAATGTGTAATTTCTTTGCATCTCCTTTCGAATAAAACATTAAAATTACTAGAAAAAAATTATATCATGAGAAAAGTGGATTTTGAGGGGTATAGCTCCATAGACCTCCATTCATTCTGCACTGTGAGCGCCCTCGTGTGGAGCCAGAGTGGAACTGCACTCGTCCTGTGAGCGCCCTCGTGTGGAGCCAGAGTGGAACTGCACTCGTCCTGTGAGCGCCATCGGGTGGAGCCAGAGTGGAACTGCGCTCGTCCTGTGAGCGCCCTCGTGTGGAGCCAGAGTGGAACTGCACTCGTCCTGTGAGCGCCATCGGGTGGAGCCAGAGTGGAACTGCGCTCGTCCTGTGAGCGCCCTCATGTGGAGCCAGAGTGGAACTGCACTCGTCCTGTGAGCGCCCTCGTGTGGAGCCAGAGTGGAACTGCGCTCGTCCTGTGAGCGCCCTCGTGTGGAGCCAGAGTGGAACTGCGCTCGTCCTGTAAGCGCCCTCATGTGGAGCCAGAGTGGAACTGCACTCGTCCTGTGAGCGCCCTCATGTGGAGCCAAAGTGGAACTGCGCTCGTCCTGTGAGCGCCCTCATGTGGAGCCTGAGTGGAACTGCACTCGTCCTGTAAGCGCTCTCGTGTCGAGCCAGAGTGGAACTGCACTCGTCCTGTGAGCGCTCTCGTGTGGAGCCAGAGTGGAACTGCACTGGTCCTGTGAGCGCCCTCTTGTGGAGCCAGAGTGGAACTGCACTCGTCTTGTGAGCGCCCTCGTGTGGAGCCAGAGTGGAACTGCGCTCGTCCTGTGAGCGCCCTCATGTGGAGCCAGAGTGAAACTGCACTCGTCCTGTAAGCGCTCTCGTGTCGAGCCAGAGTGGAACTGCACTCGTCCTGTGAGCGCCCTCGTGTGGAGCCAGAGTGGAACTGCGCTCGTCCTGTGAGCGCCCTCGTGTGGAGCCAGAGTGGAACTGCACTCGTCCTGTAAGCGCCCTCATGTGGAGCCAGAGTGGAACTGCACTCGTCCTGTGAGCGCCCTCATGTGGAGCCAAAGTGGAACTGCACTCGTCCTGTGAGCGCCCTCATGTGGAGCCAGAGTGGAACTGCTCTCGTCCTGTGAGCGCTCTCGTGTGGAGCCAGAGTGGAACTGCACTCGTCCTGTGAGCGCTCTCGTGTTGAGCCAGAGTGGAACTGCACTGGTCCTGTGAGCGCCCTCTTGTGGAGCCAGAGTGGAACTGCACTCGTCCTGTGAGCGCCCTCGTGTGGAGCCAGAGTGGAACTGCACTCGTCCTGTGAGCGCCCTCGTGTGGAGCCAGAGTGGAACTGCACTCGTCCTGTGAGCACCCTCGTGTGGAGCCAGAGTGGAACTGCACTCGTCCTGTGAGCGCCGTCGTGTGGAGCCAGAGTGGAACTGCACTCGTCCTGTGAGCGCCCTCGGGTGGAGCCAGAGTGGAACTGCACTCGTCCTGTGAGCGCCCTCGTGTGGAGCCAGAGTGGAACTGCTCTCGTCCTGTGAGCGCCCTCGTGTGGAGCCAGAGTGGAACTGCACTCGTCCTGTAAGCGCCCTCGTGTGGAGCCAGAGTGGAACTGCACTCGTCCTGTGAGCGCTCTCGTGTGGAGCCAGAGTGGAACTGCGCTCGTCCTGTGAGCGCCCTCGTGTGGAGCCAGAGTGGAACTGCACTCGTCCTGTGAGCGCCCTCATGTGGAGCCAGAGTGGAACTGCACTCGTCCTGTGAGCGCCCTCGTGTGGAGCCAGAGTGGAACTGCACTCGTCCTGTGAGTGCCGTCATGTGGAGCCAGAGTGGAACTGCACTCGTCCTGTGAGCGCCCTCATGTGGAGCCAGAGTGGAACTGCACTCGTCCTGTGAGCGCCCTCGGGTGGAGCCAGAGTGGAACTGCACTTGTCCTGTGAGCGCCCTCGTGTGGAGCCAGAGTGGAACTGCACTCGTCCTGTGAGCACCCTCATGTGGAGCCAGAGTGGAACTGCACTCGTCCTGTAAGCGCCCTCATGTGGAGCCAGAGTGGAACTGCACTCGTCCTGTGAGCGCTCTCGTGTGGAGCCAGAGTGGAACTGCACTCGTCCTGTGAGCGCTCTCGTGTGGAGCCATAGTGGAACTGCACTCGTCTTGTGAGCGCCCTCATGTGGAGCCAGAGTGGAACTGCACTGGTCCACTGGTCCTGTGAGCGCCCTCTTGTGGAGCCAGAGTGGAACTGCACTCGTCCTGTGAGCGCCCTCGTGTGGAGCCAGAGTGGAACTGCGCTCGTCCTGTAAACGCCCTCGTGTGGAGCCAGAGTGGAACTGCACTCGTCCTGTGAGCGCCCTCATGTGGAGCCAGAGTGGAACTGCACTCGTCCTGTGAGCGCCCTCTTGTGGAGCCAGAGTGGAACTGCACTCGTCCTGTGAGCGCCCTCATGTGGAGCCAGAGTGGAACTGCACTCGTCCTGTGAGCGCCCTCATGTGGAGACAGAGTGGAACTGCACTCGTCCTGTGAGCGCCCTCGTGTGGAGACAGAGTGGAACTGCACTTGTCCTGTGAGCGCCCTCGTGTGGAGCCAGAGTGGAACTGCACTCGTCCTGTGAGCACCCTCATGTGGAGCCAGAGTGGAACTGCACTCGTCCTGTAAGCGCCCTCATGTGGAGCCAGAGTGGAACTGCACTCGTCCTGTGAGCGCTCTCGTGTGGAGCCAGAGTGGAACTGCACTCGTCCTGTGAGCGCTCTCATGTGGAGCCAGAGTGGAACTGCACTCGTCTTGTGAGCGCCCTCATGTGGAGCCAGAGTGGAACTGCACTGGTCCACTGGTCCTGTGAGCGCCCTCTTGTGGAGCCAGAGTGGAACTGCACTCGTCCTGTAAACGCCCTCGTGTGGAGCCAGAGTGGAACTGCACTCGTCCTGTGAGCGCCCTCATGTGGAGCCAGAGTGGAACTGCACTCATCCTGTGAGCGCCCTCGTGTGGAGCCAGAGTGGAACTGCACTCGTCCTGTAAGCGCCATCGTGTGGAGCCAGAGTGGAACTGCACTCGTCCTGTGAGCGCCCTTGTGTGGAGCCAGAGTGGAACTGCACTCGTCCTGTGAGCGCCCTCGGGTGGAGCCAGAGTGGAACTGCACTCGTCCTGTGAGCGCCCTCGTGTGGAGCCAGAGTGGAACTGCACTCGTCCTGTGAGCGCCCTTGTGTGGGGCCAGAGTGGAACTGCACTCGTCCTGTGAGCGCCCTCGGGTGGAGCCAGAGTGGAACTGCACTCGTCCTGTGAGCGCCCTCGTGTGGAGCCAGAGTGGAACTGCGCTCGTCCTGTGAGCGCCCTCGTGTGGGGCCAGAGTGGAACTGCACTCGTCCTGTAAGCGCCCTCGTGTGGAGCCAGAGTGGAACTGCACTCGTCCTGTAAGCCCCCTCGTGTGGAGCCAGACTGGAACTGCACTCGTCCTGTGAGCGCCCTCGTGTGGGGCCAGAGTGGAACTGCACTGGTCCTGTGAGCGCCCTCTTGTGGAGCCAGAGTGGAACTGCACTCGTCTTGTGAGCGCCCTCGTGTGGAGCCAGAGTGGAACTGCACTCGTCCTGTGAGCGCCCTCGTGTGGAGCCAGAGTGGAACTGCACTCGTCCTGTGAGCACCCTCGTGTGGAGCCAGAGTGGAACTGCATTCGTCCTGTGAGCGCCGTCGTGTGGAGCCAGAGTGGAACTGCACTCGTCCTGTGAGCGCCCTCGTGTGGAGCCAGAGTGGAACTGCACTCGTCCTGTGAGCGCCCTCGGGTGGAGCCAGAGTGGAACTGCACTCGTCCTGTGAGCGCCCTCGTGTGGAGCCAGAGTGGAACTGCGCTCGTCCTGTGAGCGCCCTCGTGTGGAGCCAGAGTGGAACTGCACTCGTCCTGTAAGCGCCCTCGTGTGGAGCCAGAGTGGAACTGCACTCGTCCTGTGAGCGCCCTCGTGTGGAGCCAGAGTGGAACTGCACTCGTCCTGTGAGCGCCCTCGTGTGGAGCCAGAGTGGAACTGCACTCGTCCTGTGAGCGCCCTCTTGTGGAGCCAGAGTGGAACTGCACTCGTCCTGTGAGCGCCCTCGTGTGGAGCCAGAGTGGAACTGCACTCGTCCTGTGAGTGCCGTCATGTGGAGCCAGAGTGGAACTGCACTCGTCCTGTGAGCGCCCTCATGTGGAGCCAGAGTGGAACTGCACTCGTCCTGTGAGCGCCCTCGGGTGGAGCCAGAGTGGAACTGCACTTGTCCTGTGAGCGCCCTCGTGTGGAGCCAGAGTGGAACTGCACTCGTCCTGTGAGCACCCTCATGTGGAGCCAGAGTGGAACTGCACTCGTCCTGTAAGCGCCCTCATGTGGAGCCAGAGTGGAACTGCACTCGTCCTGTGAGCGCTCTCGTGTGGAGCCAGAGTGGAACTGCACTCGTCCTGTGAGCGCTCTCGTGTGGAGCCATAGTGGAACTGCACTCGTCTTGTGAGCGCCCTCATGTGGAGCCAGAGTGGAACTGCACTGGTCCACTGGTCCTGTGAGCGCCCTCTTGTGGAGCCAGAGTGGAACTGCACTCGTCCTGTGAGCGCCCTCGTGTGGAGCCAGAGTGGAACTGCGCTCGTCCTGTAAACGCCCTCGTGTGGAGCCAGAGTGGAACTGCACTCGTCCTGTGAGCGCCCTCATGTGGAGCCAGAGTGGAACTGCACTCGTCCTGTGAGCGCCCTCTTGTGGAGCCAGAGTGGAACTGCACTCGTCCTGTGAGCGCCCTCATGTGGAGCCAGAGTGGAACTGCACTCGTCCTGTGAGCGCCCTCATGTGGAGACAGAGTGGAACTGCACTCGTCCTGTGAGCGCCCTCGTGTGGAGACAGAGTGGAACTGCACTCGTCCTGTGAGCGCCCTCGTGTGGAGCCAGAGTGGAACTGCACTCGTCCTGTGAGCACCCTCATGTGGAGCCAGAGTGGAACTGCACTCGTCCTGTAAGCGCCCTCATGTGGAGCCAGAGTGGAACTGCACTCGTCCTGTGAGCGCTCTCGTGTGGAGCCAGAGTGGAACTGCACTCGTCCTGTGAGCGCTCTCATGTGGAGCCAGAGTGGAACTGCACTCGTCTTGTGAGCGCCCTCATGTGGAGCCAGAGTGGAACTGCACTGGTCCACTGGTCCTGTGAGCGCTCTCTTGTGGAGCCAGGGTGGAACTGCACTCGTCCTGTAAACGCCCTCGTGTGGAGCCAGAGTGGAACTGCACTCGTCCTGTGAGCGCCCTCATGTGGAGCCAGAGTGGAACTGCACTCATCCTGTGAGCGCCCTCGTGTGGAGCCAGAGTGGAACTGCACTCGTCCTGTGAGCGCCCTTGTGTGGAGCCAGAGTGGAACTGCACTCGTCCTGTGAGCGCCCTCGTGTGGAGCCAGAGTGGAACTGCACTCGTCCTGTGAGCGCCCTTGTGTGGGGCCAGAGTGGAACTGCACTCGTCCTGTGAGCGCCCTCGGGTGGAGCCAGAGTGGAACTGCACTCGTCCTGTGAGCGCCGTCGTGTGGAGCCAGAGTGGAACTGCGCTCGTCCTGTGAGCGCCCTCGTGTGGGGCCAGAGTGGAACTGCACTCGTCCTGTAAGCGCCCTCGTGTGGAGCCAGAGTGGAACTGCACTCGTCCTGTAAGCCCCCTCGTGTGGAGCCAGACTGGAACTGCACTCGTCCTGTGAGCGCCCTCGTGTGGGGCCAGAGTGGAACTGCACTCGTCCTGTAAGCGCCCTCGTGTGGAGCCAGAGTGGAACTGCACTCGTCCTGTAAGCGCCCTGTGTGGAGCCAGAGTGCAACTGCACTCGTCCTGTAAGCGCCCTCGTGTGGAGCCAGAGTGGAACTGCACTCGTCCTGTAAGCGCCCTCGTGTGGAGCCAGAGTGGAACTGCACTCGTCCTGTAAGCCCCCTCGTGTGGAGCCAGACTGGAACTGCACTCGTCCTGTGAGCGCCCTCGTGTGGGGCCAGAGTGGAACTGCACTCGTCCTGTAAGCGCCCTCGTGTGGAGCCAGAGTGCAACTGCACTCGTCTTGTGAGCGCCCTCGTGTGGAGCCAGAGTGGAACTGCACTCGTCCTGTGAGCGCCCTCATGTGGAGCCTGAGTGGAACTGCACTCGTCCTGTGAGCGCCCTCATGTGGAGCCAGAGTGGAACTGCACTCGTCCTGTGAGCGCCCTCGTGTGGAGCCAGAGTGGAACTGCACTCGTCCTGTAAGCGCCCTCGTGTGGAGCCAGAGTGGAACTGCACTCGTCCTGTGAGCGCCCTCATGTTGAGCCAGAGTGGAACTGCACTCGTCCTGTGAGCGCCGTCGGGTGGAGCCAGAGTGGAACTGCACTCGTCCTGTGAGCGCCCTCGTGTGGAGCCAGAGTGGAACTGCGCTCGTCCTGTGAGCGCCCTCGTGTGGAGCCAGAGTGGAACTGCACTCGTCCTGTGAGCGCCCTCGTGTGGAGCCAGAGGTGGAACTGCACTCGTCCTGTGAGCGCCCTCGTGTGGAGCCAGAGTGGAACTGCACTCGTCCTGTGAGCGCCCTCATGTGGAGCCAGAGGTGGAACTGCACTCGTCCTGTGAGCGCCCTCGTAGCGCCCTCGTGTGGAGCCAGAGTGGAACTGCACTCGTCTTGTGAGCGCCCTCGTGTGGAGCCAGAGTGAAACTGCACTCGTCCTGTGAGCGCCCTCATGTGGAGCCAGAGTGGAACTGCACTGGTCCTGTGAGCGCCCTCAAATGGAGCCAGAGTGGAACTGTACTCGTCCTGTGAGCGCCCTCGTGTGGAGCCAGAGTGGAACTGCTCTCGTCCTGTGAGCGCCCTCGTGTGGAGCCAGAGTGGAACTGCACTCGTCCTGTGAGCGCCCTCATGTGGAGCCAGAGTGGAACTGCACTCGTCCTGTGAGCGCCCTCGGGTGGAGCCAGAGTGGAACTGCACTCGTCCTGTGAGCGCCCTCGTGTGGAGCCAGAGTGGAACTGCGCTCGTCCTGTGAGCGCCCTCGTGTGGAGCCAGAGTGGAACTGCACTCGTCCTGTAAGCGCCCTCACGTGGAGCCAGAGTGGAACTGCACTCGTCCTGTGAGCGCCCTCATGTGGAGCCAAAGTGGAACTGCACTCGTCCTGTGAGCGCCCTCATGTGGAGCCAGAGTGGAACTGCACTCGTCCTGTGAGCGCTCTCGTGTCGAGCCAGAGTGGAACTGCACTCGTCCTGTGAGCGCTCTCGTGTTGAGCCAGAGTGGAACTGCACTGGTCCTGTGAGCGCCCTCTTGTGGAGCCAGAGTGGAACTGCACTCGTCTTGTGAGCGCCCTCGTGTGGAGCCAGAGTGGAACTGCACTCGTCCTGTGAGCGCCCTCGTGTGGAGCCAGAGTGGAACTGCACTCGTCCTGTGAGCACCCTCGTGTGGAGCCAGAGTGGAACTGCACTCGTCCTGTGAGCGCCGTCGTGTGGAGCCAGAGTGGAACTGCACTCGTCCTGTGAGCGCCCTCGGGTGGAGCCAGAGTGGAACTGCACTCGTCCTGTGAGCGCCCTCGTGTGGAGCCAGAGTGGAACTGCGCTCGTCCTGTGAGCGCCCTCGTGTGGAGCCAGAGTGGAACTGCACTCGTCCTGTGAGCGCCCTCGTGTGGAGCCAGAGTGGAACTGCACTCGTCCTGTGAGCGCTCTCGTGTGGAGCCAGAGTGGAACTGCGCTCGTCCTGTGAGCGCCCTCGTGTGGAGCCAGAGTGGAACTGCACTCGTCCTGTGAGCGCCCTCATGTGGAGCCAGAGTGGAACTGCACTCGTCCTGTGAGCGCCCTCGTGTGGAGCCAGCGTGGAACTGCACTCGTCCTGTGAGTGCCGTCATGTGGAGCCAGAGTGGAACTGCACTCGTCCTGTGAGCGCCCTCATGTGGAGCCAGAGTGGAACTGCACTCGTCCTGTGAGCGCCCTCGGGTGGAGCCAGAGTGGAACTGCACTTGTCCTGTGAGCACCCTCGTGTGGAGCCAGAGTGGAACTGCACTCGTCCTGTGAGCACCCTCATGTGGAGCCAGAGTGGAACTGCACTCGTCCTGTAAGCGCCCTCATGTGGAGCCAGAGTGGAACTGCACTCGTCCTGTGAGCGCTCTCGTGTGGAGCCAGAGTGGAACTGCACTCGTCCTGTGAGCGCTCTCGTGTGGAGCCATAGTGGAACTGCACTCGTCTTGTGAGCGCCCTCATGTGGAGCCAGAGTGGAACTGCACTGGTCCACTGGTCCTGTGAGCGCCCTCTTGTGGAGCCAGAGTGGAACTGCACTCGTCCTGTGAGCGCCCTCGTGTGGAGCCAGAGTGGAACTGCGCTCGTCCTGTAAACGCCCTCGTGTGGAGCCAGAGTGGAACTGCACTCGTCCTGTGAGCGCCCTCATGTGGAGCCAGAGTGGAACTGCACTCGTCCTGTGAGCGCCCTCGTGTGGAGCCAGAGTGGAACTGCACTCGTCCTGTGAGCGCCCTCATGTGGAGCCAGAGTGGAACTGCACTCGTCCTGTGAGCGCCCTCATGTGGAGACAGAGTGGAACTGCACTCTTCCTGTGAGCGCCCTCGTGTGGAGCCAGAGTGGAACTGCACTTGTCCTGTGAGCGCCCTCGTGTGGAGCCAGAGTGGAACTGCACTCGTCCTGTGAGCACCCTCATGTGGAGCCAGAGTGGAACTGCACTCGTCCTGTAAGCGCCCTCATGTGGAGCCAGAGTGGAACTGCACTCGTCCTGTGAGCGCTCTCGTGTGGAGCCAGAGTGGAACTGCACTCGTCCTGTGAGCGCTCTCGTGTGGAGCCAGAGTGGAACTGCACTCGTCTTGTGAGCGCCCTCATGTGGAGCCAGAGTGGAACTGCACTGGTCCACTGGTCCTGTGAGCGCCCTCTTGTGGAGCCAGAGTGGAACTGCACTCGTCCTGTGAGCGCCCTCGTGTGGAGCCAGAGTGGAACTGCACTCGTCCTGTAAACGCCCTCGTGTGGAGCCAGAGTGGAACTGCACTCGTCCTGTGAGCGCCCTCATGTGGAGCCAGAGTGGAACTGCACTCATCCTGTGAGCGCCCTCGTGTGGAGCCAGAGTGGAACTGCACTCGTCCTGTCAGCGCCCTCGTGTGGAGCCAGAGTGGAACTGCACTCGTCCTGTGAGCGCCCTTGTGTGGAGCCAGAGTGGAACTGCACTCGTCCTGTGAGCGCCCTCGGGTGGAGCCAGAGTGGAACTGCACTCGTCCTGTGAGCGCCCTCGTGTGGAGCCAGAGTGGAACTGCACTCGTCCTGTGAGCGCCCTTGTGTGGGGCCAGAGTGGAACTGCACTCGTCCTGTGAGCGCCCTCGGGTGGAGCCAGAGTGGAACTGCACTCGTCCTGTGAGCGCCGTCGTGTGGAGCCAGAGTGGAACTGCGCTCGTCCTGTGAGCGCCCTCGTGTGGGGCCAGAGTGGAACTGCACTCGTCCTGTAAGCGCCCTCGTGTGGAGCCAGAGTGGAACTGCACTCGTCCTGTAAGCCCCCTCGTGTGGAGCCAGACTGGAACTGCACTCGTCCTGTGAGCGCCCTCGTGTGGGGCCAGAGTGGAACTGCACTCGTCCTGTAAGCGCCCTCGTGTGGAGCCAGAGTGGAACTGCACTCGTCCTGTAAGCGCCCTCGTGTGGAGCCAGAGTGCAACTGCACTCGTCCTGTAAGCGCCCTCGTGTGGAGCCAGAGTGGAACTGCACTCGTCCTGTAAGCGCCCTCGTGTGGAGCCAGAGTGGAACTGCACTCGTCCTGTAAGCCCCCTCGTGTGGAGCCAGACTGGAACTGCACTCGTCCTGTGAGCGCCCTCGTGTGGGGCCAGAGTGGAACTGCACTCGTCCTGTAAGCGCCCTCGTGTGGAGCCAGAGTGGAACTGCACTCGTCCTGTAAGCGCCCTTGTGTGGAGCCAGAGTGCAACTGCACTCGTCTTGTGAGCGCCCTCGTGTGGAGCCAGAGTGGAACTGCACTCGTCCTGTGAGCGCCCTCATGTGGAGACAGAGTGGAACTGCACTGGTCCTGTGAGCGCCCTCATGTGGAGCCAGAGTGGAACTGCACTCGTCCTGTGAGCGCCCTCGTGTGGAGCCAGAGTGGAACTGCACTCGTCCTGTAAGCGCCCTCGTGTGGAGCCAGAGTGGAACTGCACTCTTCCTGTGAGCGCCCTCATGTGGAACCAGAGTGGAACTGCACTCGTCCTGTGAGCGCCCTCGGGTGGAGCCAGAGTGGAACTGCACTCGTCCTGTGAGCGCCCTCGGGTGGAGCCAGAGTGGAACTGCGCTCGTCCTGTGAGCGCCCTCGTGTGGAGCCAGAGTGGAACTGCACTCGTCCTGTGAGCGCCCTCGTGTGGAGCCAGAGTGGAACTGCACTCGTCCTGTGAGCGCCCTTGTGTGGGGCCAGAGTGGAACTGCACTCGTCCTGTGAGCGCCCTCGGGTGGAGCCAGAGTGGAACTGCACTCGTCCTGTGAGCGCCGTCGTGTGGAGCCAGAGTGGAACTGCGCTCGTCCTGTGAGCGCCCTCGTGTGGGGCCAGAGTGGAACTGCACTCGTCCTGTGAGCGCCCTCGTGTGGAGCCAGACTGGAACTGCACTCGTCCTGTGAGCGCCCTCGTGTGGGGCCAGAGTGGAACTGCACTCGTCCTGTAAGCGCCCTCGTGTGGAGCCAGAGTGGAACTGCACTCGTCCTGTAAGCGCCCTCGTGTGGAGCCAGAGTGCAACTGCACTCGTCCTGTTAGCGCCCTCGTGTGGAGCCAGAGTGGAACTGCACTCGTCCTGTAAGCGCCCTCGTGTGGAGCCAGAGTGGAACTGCACTCGTCCTGTAAGCCCCCTCGTGTGGAGCCAGACTGGAACTGCACTCGTCCTGTGAGCGCCCTCGTGTGGGGCCAGAGTGGAACTGCACTCGTCCTGTAAGCGCCCTCGTGTGGAGCCAGAGTGGAACTGCACTCGTCCTGTAAGCGCCCTCGTGTGGAGCCAGAGTGCAACTGCACTCGTCTTGTGAGCGCCCTCGTGTGGAGCCAGAGTGGAACTGCACTCGTCCTGTGAGCGCCCTCATGTGGAGCCAGAGTGGAACTGCACTGGTCCTGTGAGCGCCCTCATGTGGAGCCAGAGTGGAACTGCACTCGTCCTGTGAGCGCCCTCGTGTGGAGCCAGAGTGGAACTGCACTCGTCCTGTAAGCGCCCTCGTGTGGAGCCAGAGTGGAACTGCACTCGTCCTGTGAGCGCCCTCATGTGGAGCCAGAGTGGAACTGCACTCGTCCTGTGAGCGCCCTCGGGTGGAGCCAGAGTGGAACTGCACTCGTCCTGTGAGCGCCCTCGGGTGGAGCCAGAGTGGAACTGCGCTCGTCCTGTGAGCGCCCTCGTGTGGAGCCAGAGTGGAACTGCACTCGTCCTGTGAGCGCCCTCGTGTGGAGCCAGAGGTGGAACTGCACTCGTCCTGTGAGCGCCCTCGTGTGGAGCCAGAGGCGGAACTGCACTCGTCCTGTGAGCGCCCTTGTAGCGCCCTCGTGTGGAGCCAGAGTGGAACTGCACTCGTCTTGTGAGCGCCCTCGTGTGGAGCCAGAGTGAAACTGCACTCGTCCTGTGAGCGCCCTCATGTGGAGCCAGAGTGGAACTGCACTGGTCCTGTGAGCGCCCTCATATGGAGCCAGAGTGGAACTGCACTCGTCCTGTGAGCGCCCTCGTGTGGAGCCAGAGTGGAACTGCACTCGTCCTGTGAGCGCCCTCGTGTGGAGCCAGAGTGGAACTGCACTCGTCCTGTGAGCGCCCTCATGTGGAGCCAGAGTGGAACTGCACTCGTCCTGTGAGCGCCCTCATGTGGAGCCAGAGTGGAACTGCACTCGTCCTGTGAGCGCCCTCATGTGGAGCCAGAGGTGGAACTGCACTCGTCCTGTGAGCGCCCTCGTGTGGGGCCAGAGTGGAACTGCACTCGTCCTGTGAGCGCCCTCGTGTGGAGCCAGAGTGGAACTGCACTCGTCCTGTAAGCGCCCTCGTGTGGAGCCAGAGTGGAACTGCACTCGTCCTGTGAGCGCCCTCGTGTGGGGCCAGAGTGGAACTGCACTCGTCATGTAGATGCCCTCGTGTGGAGCCAGAGTGGAACTGCACTCGTCCTGTAAGCGCCCTCATGTGGAGCCAGAGTGGAACTGCACTCGTCCTGTAAGCGCCCTCGTGTGGAGCCAGAGTGGAATTGCACTCGTCCTGTGAGCGCCCTCGTGTGGAGCAAGAGTGGAACTGCACTCGTCCTGTGAGCGCCCTCGGGTGGAGCCAGAGTGGAACTGCACTCGTCCTGTAAGCGCCCTCGTGTGGAGCCAGAGTGGAACTGCACTCGTCCTGTGAGCTTCCTCGTGTGGAGCCAGAGTGGAACTGCACTCGTCCTGTGAGCGCCCTCGTGTTGAGCCAGAGTGGAACTGCACTCGTCCTGTAAGCGCCCTCGTGTGGAGCCAGAGTGGAACTGCACTCGTCCTGTGAGCTTCCTCGTGTGGAGCCAGAGTGGAACTGCACTTGTCCTGTGAGCGCCCTCATGTGGAGCCAGAGTGGAACTGCACTGGTCCTGTGAGCGCACTCATGTGGAGCCAGAGTGGAACTTCCCTGGTCCTGTAAGCGCCCTCGCGTGGAGCCAGAGTGGAACTGCACTCGTCCTGTAAGCGCCCTCATGTGGAGCCAGAGTGGAACTGCACTCGTCCTGTGAGCGCCCTCATGTGGAGCCAGAGTGGAACTGCACTCGTCCTGTGAGCGCCCTCATGTGGAGCCAGAGTGGAACTTCACTCATCCTGTTAGCGCCTTCATGTGGAGCCAGAGTGGAACTGCACTCGTCCTGTGAGCGCCCTCATGTGGAGCCAGAGGTGGAACTGCACTCGTCCTGTGAGCGCCCTCATGTGGGGCCAGAGTGGACCTGCACTCGTCCTGTGAGCGCCCTCATGTGGAGCCAGAGGTGGAACTGCACTCGTCCTGTGAGCGCCCTCATGTGGAGCCGGAGTGGATCTGCACTCGTCCTGTGGGCGCCCTCATGTGGAGCCAGAGTGGAACTCCAGCCAGTTCAGAAGCGGAAGTTTACTGAGAGAGGAAGTTCTCCCCTTATTAGACATTCTCTGCTAACGCGATCGTTATAAAGGTGTTTAAACAACAAAACGTGACACAACGGTGTGTCACATGACAAGCAGTGACGCGTCACCATGGAAACAATAAAGTGATAAGTTCTATGGTCGCCTTGAAAAACTCACGGGGGTCAGACAGAATATTTGAAATATACGTTTAAAAAGGTTAAATATGGATACAGCCTGTCTTTTTTTTAATTAAGTAAAAAAAAAAAACTTTATATCTTATGTACAGTAGGCTACAGTGTTTATTTTACTTTTAGGTGCAATACATTTGAATTGAATCATTATTTAAGTTTTTTTATTTACCTGTATGTAAGGAGCACAGTGCAGTGTTAATGTTCAAACTGTGTTTTTACAATGTTTAAAGTGGCTGACAATAATACATATTCTGAAAAGTTAGGCCTACTACGCTACTGTATTTCATATTGGTCATTATGGTGGTGCGTTTGAGAACCTCTGGTTTAGACTATTGAGGGTGTGGTTCAGAGATGGGGTTTAGAGTTTTAGCACGTCAGAAAAAATAACATGTAGATGAGGAAGATTCTGGCTGTGCTTGTGTTGCACTGCCTCCTTGTGCTCATGACTCTCACTCACTCACACACACACACACACACACACACACATGCAGGACCTGTCGCTTGTGTAATGTGGAATGCATTGATGATATCTTGATTAATTCCAATGGTGATGAATAGGGATGGGTATCGTTAAGGTTTTAACGGTATTACTACTCTTACCGATACTGCTTATCGATCTGGTACTTTAACAGTATTCTTATCGGTTGTTTTTGTTATATATAAAAAAGGGGGGGGGGGGGGAATATTTAGAACATAATTAATATTGCTTTATATTTTGAAATGTAAAATAAATATTAATAGCAAAATAAAAAGCAATGCTTTAACAAAACAAATAAAACATGCATGTTGTGCAGAAGAGTGCAGGCTTTTGTGTTTTATTTACAGAAGGCACAGGACACCAAAAACAAACACATCAAACAAAAAAAGTATACAATAAGACGAATAAACAAATTATATACCCAGTGCTTTAATCTCAGTAATGTCTACTGGCATCACTGTGCAGGTGAGTAATATGGGCTAAAAAGACATCTAATAAAAAATCAAATGTAAAATAACACTGCATAGTTTATCATAGCTTGATTAAAGCTTATAAAAGGCAACATTATTCATTCAAGAGCTGCGACTGATTTTCTCTGTGCCTGTTGTTGTTTGATTCACATTAATGGAGCAATCGCCAGCAGGTTTATTAGACTGCTGCCTCTTTAAGACCAAGTGCAGATCTAATCATTATTACACATCATATTGTCTCCCAACTACTTACGCCCATTTAAGACATACACTGTTTTTAAGTGAATAAACTGTTTAAGTGACTCTCCAAGACGGTCATTTTGACACATTTTTGTGTATATTTGATCTTTTAGACGCACACACGAAGCCCAAAGTATACGTTGCTTGTCTCGTTGCGGTGTATAGGAGCGCGCCGCCTTTGGAACAGCGTCTATTGCGTCATTTTTGGTGCTTTTAATAGCTTTTTATTATCAAACGCGTCCAGCTTTTTAGCAACAGTAGAGACTGCATTTTACAACAATCACAGAGCGTGCTGATTCTGACGGTACGCTTGGGGTTTAGGGAGAAATGACAGCTGTGAAGGGAAGGAAGTTGCGCTAGACGTAATGCGGCTTTAGTTTTTTTTTATGGTTTTAGCCTACCTCAAATATCTTATTTTCTATAATCATTGGAAGCCAAAATCGAAATCTAAGATAAAATGTGTTTAATATAAAGAGCTAAAGTGTAACCATACGTTTGAAGGTTTAGTTCTGTCCTCATCGTCACTCATTAAGCAGGGCTGGTGTGTTGTGCGCGCCGTGGCTCCACGTGAAAGATGCATCACAGAAACATATCACAGACAAATGGGTCAATATTATTGTACATATATATATAGAAGTGGCTGGCAAGATTAAATTGGCAAGATACTGTCTTTATAGCAATAAGAAATAGCACGTGTACTTTCTTAATTTCTCTAGTAGGCTACCGACAGCAGAACCGATAACGCCGGAGCTTATAGATCCAGCGGTCTTTCGAAATTCAGCACCGGCCCGTTTAATACCCGGTTCGGTCCCCATCCCTAGTGATGACATCATTAATTTAGTGATGATGCCATGAATAATGCCAGTGATGATGACATAATGAGTGCAGTGGTGATGTTATGATTAATGCCAGTGGTGATGATAATCATCAATAATTCCAGTGATGATGATATAATCATAAATAATTCCAGTGATGATGATATAATCATAAATAATTCCAGTGATGATGATATAATCATAAATAATTCCAGTGATGATGATATAATCATTAATAATGCCAATGGCCATGATGTTATGTGTGCAGTGATGATGATATAATCATTAATAATGCCAATGGCCATGACATTATGTGTGCAGTGATGATGTTATGATTATTGCCAGTGGTGAATAAAGCCAGTGGCTTGTGTGATCTGTGTGGAGTGGGCGTGACTTGTGATCTGCGTGGAGTGGGCGTGGCTTGTGATCTGTGTGGAGTGGGCGTGATCTGCCTGGATCTGAGTGGGTGTGATCTGCGTTGAGTGGGCATGATCTGCCTGAAGTGGGCGTGGCTTGTGATCTGTGTGGAGTGGGCGTGGCTTGTGATCTGTGTGGAGTGGGCGTGGCTTGTGATCTGCGTTGAGTGGGCGTGATCTGCCTGGATCTGAGTGGGTGTGATCTGCGTTGAGTGGGCGTGATCTGCCTGGAGTGGGCGTGGCTTGTGATCTGTGTGGAGTGGGCGTGATCTGCCTGGATCTGAGTGGGTGTGATCTGCCTGGATCTGAGTGGGCGTGATCTGCCTGGATCTGAGTGGGTGTGATCTGCGTTGAGTGGGCATGATCTGCCTGAAGTGGGCGTGGCTTGTGATCTGTGTGGAGTGGGCGTGGCTTGTGATCTGTGTGGAGTGGGCGTGGCTTGTGATCTGTGTGGAGTGGGTTTGATCTGTCTGGATCTGAGTGGGTGTGATCTGCGTTGAGTGGGCGTGATCTGCCTGGATCTGAGTGGGTGTGATCTGCGTTGAATGGGCGTGGCTTGTGATCTGTGTGGAGTGGGTGTGATCTGCCTGGATCTGAGTGGGTGTGATCTGCGTTGAGTGGGCGTGATCTGCCTGGATCTGAGTGGGTGTGATCTGCGTTGAATGGGCGTGGCTTGTGATCTGCGTTGAGTGGGTGTGATCTGCCTGGATCTGAGTGGGTGTGATCTGCGTTGAGTGGGTGTGATCTGCCTGGATCTGAGTGGGTGTGATCTGCGTTGAGTGGGTGTGATCTGCCTGGATCTGAGTGGGTGTGATCTACCTGGATCTGAGTGGGTGTGATCTGCGTTGAGTGGGTGTGATCTGCCTGGATCTGAGTGGGTGTGATCTGCCTGGATCTGAGTGGGTGTGATCTGCCTGGATCTGAGTGGGCGTGATCTGCTTGGATCTGAGTGGGCGTGATCTGCTTGGATCTGAGTGGGTGTGATCTGCGTTGAATGGGCGTGGCTTGTGATCTGTGTGGAGTGGGTGTGATCTGCCTGGATCTGAGTGGGTGTGATCTGCGTTGAGTGGGTGTGATCTGCCTGGATCTGAGTGGGCGTGATCTGCTTGGATCTGAGTGGGTGTGATCTGCGTTGAATGGGCGTGATCTGCGTTGAATGGGCGTGGCTTGTGATCTGTGTGGAGTGGGTGTGATCTGCCTGGATCTGAGTGGGCGTGATCTGCTTGGATCTGAGTGGGTGTGATCTGCGTTGAATGGGCGTGATCTGCGTTGAATGGGCGTGGCTTGTGATCTGTGTGGAGTGGGTGTGATCTGCCTGGATCTGAGTGGGTGTGATCTGCTTGGATCTGAGTGGGTGTGATCTGCGTTGAATGGGTGTGATCTGCGTTGAATGGGCGTGGCTTGTGATCTGTGTGGAGTGGGTGTGATCTGCCTGGATCTGAGTGGGCGTGATCTGCTTGGATCTGAGTGGGTGTGATCTGCGTTGAATGGGCGTGATCTGCGTTGAATGGGCGTGGCTTGTGATCTGTGTGGAGTGGGTGTGATCTGCCTGGATCTGAGTGGGTGTGATCTGCTTGGATCTGAGTGGGTGTGATCTGCGTTGAATGGGTGTGATCTGCGTTGAATGGGCGTGGCTTGTGATCTGCGTTGAGTGGGCGTGATCTGCCTGGATCTGAGTGGGTGTGATCTGCCTGGATCTGAGTGGGTGTGATCTGCCTGGATCTGAGTGGGTGTGATCTGCTTGGATCTGAGTGGGCGTGATCTGCGTTGAATGGGCGTGATCTGCGTTGAATGGGCGTGGCTTGTGATCTGTGTGGAGTGGGTGTGATCTGCCTGGATCTGAGTGGGTGTGATCTGCGTTGAGTGGGTGTGATCTGCCTGGATCTGAGTGGGTGTGATCTCCCTGGATCTGAGTGGGTGTGATCTGCGTTGAGTGGGTGTGATCTGCCTGGATCTGAGTGGGTGTGATCTGCCTGGATCTGAGTGGGCGTGATCTGCTTGGATCTGAGTGGGCGTGATCTGCTTGGATCTGAGTGGGTGTGATCTGCGTTGAATGGGCGTGATCTGCGTTGAATGGGCGTGGCTTGTGATCTGTGTGGAGTGGGTGTGATCTGCCTGGATCTGAGTGGGCGTGATCTGCTTGGATCTGAGTGGGTGTGATCTGCGTTGAATGGGTGTGATCTGCGTTGAATGGGCGTGGCTTGTGATCTGTGTGGAGTGGGTGTGATCTGCCTGGATCTGAGTGGGTGTGATCTGCGTTGAGTGGGCGTGATCTGCCTGGATCTGAGTGGGTGTGATCTGCGTTGAATGGGCGTGGCTTGTAATCTGCGTTGAGTGGGTGTGATCTGCCTGGATCTGAGTGGGTGTGATCTGTGTGGAGTGGGCGTGATCTGTGTTGAGTGGGCGTGGCTTGTGATCTGTGTGGAGTGGGTGTGATCTGCCTGGATCTGAGTGGGTGTGATCTGTGTGGAGTGGGCGTGGCATGTGATCTGCGTTGAGTGGGCGTGGCTTGTGATCTGTGTGGAGTAGGTGTGATCTGCCTGGATCTGAGTGGGTGTGATCTGTGTGGAGTGGGCGTGGCTTGTGATCTGTGTGGAGTGGGCGTGGCTTGTGATCTGCGTTGAGTGGACGTGATCTGCCTGGATCTGAGTGGGTGTGATCTATGTGGAGTGGGCGTGGCTTGTGATCTGTGTGGAGTAGGTGTGATCTGCCTGGATCTGAGTGGGTGTGATCTGTGTGGAGTGGGCGTGGCTTGTGATCTGTGTGGAGTGGGCGTGGCTTGTGATCTGCGTTGAGTGGGCGTGATCTGCCTGGATCTGAGTGGGCGTGATCTGCGTTGAGTGGGCGTGGCTTGTGATCTGTGTGGAGTGGGTGTGATCTGCCTGCATCTGAGTGGGTGTGATCTGCGTTGAGTGGGCGTGATCATCCTGGAGTGGGCGTGGCTTGTGATCTGTGTGGAGTGGGTGTGATCTGCCTGGATCTGAGTGGGTGTGATCTGCGTTGAGTGGGTGTGATCTGCCTGGAGTGGGCGTGGCTTGTGATCTGCATTGAGTGGGCGTGATCTGCCTGGAGTGGGCATGGCTTGTGTGATCTGTGTGGAGTGGGCGTGGCTTCTGTTTCTTGTCAGGCTCGGTTGAGGCGGATCACAGTGAACTGTACGGTGGCCCAGTAGTGCACATGGGACACCTGGAGGAACATGATCCTCTGTGAGTTTTATTCCACTGCTGTTCACCGCAAACTCTTAACAGACTGCATTTTCATTCACTGCATTTCAAGCGAATGTGCATTCTATATATCTAAACCATTAGATACTGTAGACTACAGTTCAAAACTACAGAACTACAGAATGATTTTTTAAAAAATTACTTTTATTCAGCAAGGATACATTAAATTGACCAAAAGTGACAGTAAATACATTATAATGTTACAAAAGATTCTGAAATGAATGTAAATATAATAATTTATAATTTTGAGCCATCACTTTTCTTAAAAATGGTTTAAAACCTTTTGTTTTGTCAAAACCTGTATTATTTGAGCTGTAAAGTTGTATAAGTCTCTGTTTTCTCAGTTACTGTATGGTTGTGTGGTTATCATGGATCTGGCTCTAGCTCGCTCATATGGTGTTAGTTTTATTTGTGCATGATTGTCACGACTCCTGACTGTGTTCATGTGTGATTGTGTTCACTGGAGGATCTGCTCAAATATAGTCTGAGGTAATATTGCAACCATTTAACAACACTTTCACACTGTATGTTCACGCTTCTCTGATGTCAGTCACATTATGTTCAGGAATATTTCATTCAAAAGAGAGAAAATGGGAAAATGGTTTTATTTCATGTTAAAAATGTGTTCTCATTTGTTTTCGGTAACAATTTTTCCAACTTAGAGGTCATTAAAACGGCCTTGAAAGTGCCTATAACTGATGGTTATAGTTACTCTTGTTGTGTATGAACTGCATGTTGTCAGCACAGCAGTGAAGTGTGTGTTGTTATAGCTGTTATCCTCTGATAGGGTGTAAAAGAATCAGGTTTATTGAAGACAGAGACGACATGCAGCAGATCTCACAGCTCGTGTTGTGTTCAGAAGGGAAGAAATTAAATACAATGTGAAATATTCTTTGATATATTGGCCACCATATCAGTGTCGGCTGATATATGTTCATTTTTAATGTTATCATTATTGGCTCGATAGGAAAGTTTGTCTGATATATTAAAGCTGATAAATAGTGTATTATTCCCTCAGCTGAGACTCTTCAGATGCGACTGTTCAACATGATGTTTATGAATTGCTTGAAATATGATTGGAATCACTTCAAAAAAGGAAAATAGAGTTCAGTGCAACATGTGCAGCGCAAGCCTGTCATATCGGCTACATAAAGTTATTATAAGAACATCATAATTGTGTGTTTGGGACGTGGCTTTTAATGATGAGACTTTTGTTTTTATAATCAGGCTCTCAAAAATTATATAAAAATTTAGATGTAGATTTATCGGCCAATATATCGATTATTGGCTTTTAAATATAAAGAAATATCGGTTATCAACATTTTAAATTAAAAAAAATCTGTTATCGGCTTTCAAATATAAAGAATTATCGGTTATCAACATTTTAAATAAAAAAAATAATCAGTTATCGGCTTTCAAATATAAAGAATTATCGGCTTTCAAGTATAAAGAATTATTGTTTATCAGCTTTTTGAAATATACAGAATTATCGGCTTTCAAATATAAAAGAATTATCGGTTATCAGCTTTCAAATATAGAGAATTATCGGTTATCAGCTTTCAAATATAGAGAATTATCAGTTATCAGCTTTCAAATATAAAGAATTATCGGTTATTAGCTTTCAAATATAAAGGATTATCGGTTATCAGCTTTTTGAAATATAAAGAATGATCAGCTTTCAAATATAGAGAATTATCAGTTATCAGCTTTCAAATATCGAATTATCGGTTATCAGCTTTCAAATATAGAGAATTATCAGCTTTCAAATATACAGAATTATCGGTTATCAGCTTTCAAATATAAAGAATTATCGGTTATCAGCTTTCAAATATAAAGAATTATCGGTTATAAGCTTTTTGAAATATAAAGAATTATCAGCTTTCAAATATAAAGAGTTATCGGTTATCAGCTTTCAAATATAGAGAATTATCAGTTATCAGCTTTCAAATATAAAGAATTATCGGTTATCAGCTTTCAAATATGAAGAATTATCGGTTATCAGCTTTCAAATATAGAGAATTATCAGTTGTCAGCTTTCAAATATAGAGAATTATCAGCTTTCAAATATACAGAATTATCGGTTATCAGCTTTCAAATATACAGAATTATCGGTTATCAGCTTTTTGAAATATAAAGAATTATCAGCTTTCAAATATAAAGAATTATCGGTTATCAGCTTTCAAATATAGAGAACTATCAGCTTTCAAATATAAAATTATCAGTTATCAGCTTTCAAATATAAAGAATTATCGGTTATCGGCCAAAATGTTCATATCGGTGCATCCCTACTAAAATAAATAAGAAAATATTGTGTCATACCCAGCTCACAAAAATATGTTCTTTAAACACATAAAGTTATGAAAACATTATTTCTACATGTTCAAACATCATGGGAATGTTACTTTTGAATGTTCTTCTGAAACAAGTAGTAACATTTCAAAAAATTCTAAACTGAATGTTTCAGGAAAAAGCACTCCTTGAACGATGTTTTGTGTGAGGACATTATTAAAGAGCAGATAACGCTGAGCGCGCTCGCTGGGCCTTGCGGAGTGCTTGAGGCGGTTCACATGTAGAGGCCGGCGGAGGGATACAGCACGAAGGGCCCGATGCCGTGGCCCGCCGGGTTCTCCAGCAGGTGTTTGCGGTAGTACCGGCGCAGGGCCGGGCTGCTCGGGTGCTGCTGTCTCACGTGGAGGAAGTATTCGTCGGGCCGGCTCGAGGTGAAGCCGCAGTCCTCGCACACGAAGATCTTGGAGCGCCGCTGCCGGTACGCGTACTGTTGCCGCACGCCGTGGATCTTCCTCAGGTGAGACTCCAGAGAGCAGCGCTGAGTGAAGGCCTTCTCACACAGATCACACCTGTACGGGCGGATACCTGCGCACACACACACACACTCAGAACACACGTCTCTGATACGACACTGCGGTCGGGAAGATTAAGCCTATATAATCAGTAAGGATGCATTAAATTTATCATTTATGAAGATTCTATGCTCAAAGAATCATTACATTGATCAAAAGTGACAGTAAAGGCAGTTACAAAAGATTATATTTAAAATAAATGCTGTTTTTTTATTTTGTATTCAACAAAGAATCATGAAAATTAAAATGCATGTTTTCACCAAAATATGAAGCTGATTTTTCATCACTGATAATAATCATAAATGTTTCTTGAGCATCAGATCATCATATTAGAGTGATTTCTGAAGGATCATGTGACACTGAAGACTGGAGTAATGATGCTGAAACTCAGCTTTGATCACAGGAATAAATTACACTTTACTAGATATTCACATAGAAAACAGCTGTTTACATTGTAATAATATTTACTATTTTTATTATCAAATAATTGCAGCGTTGTTGGTGAGTAGAAAAAGCATTAAGAAATCTCCCGCCCCAAAGCTAACAGTGGGCTATGGCTATACATCCAGTTTTGTACAAATATATGTTTGTGCCAATGTTCACATCAAGGGTGATAACTAATGATAAAGATATTGTTCTATGTATAAAAGCACAACAGAGTCACATCACAACTGTAACGATAACGACACTGAGGAACGATACTTTATTCAGTTTTCAGAATCCATCATGATTTAAAGAGCTTGAGCATTTAAAGCGACAGAAACAGATGTCATCTGGTGTGACTCTGATTTAGTCATCGGTCTAATGTTGCTGTTTGAGCATAAACAACATCTGCAAAGTTACGACGCTTAAAGCTCAAAGCAAAGGGAGATATTCTTTTACAGAAATTGCTTTCTAAGGATTGACAACAAACGGCTGGCAGGAACTACACAAGCTTCTTCACGGGTTAGTGACATCTCTAACCCTAAAATTTACATAAACCCGGCCCCCCCCCCCGGAACACGATTTATGGATTTTAATGACAGAATATGCTAATCAATGACACATAAGCTACATAAATTAATCAACATGTTGTCACTTCTTCTTGAGTCTCTCCATCATTGTCTGACTCCGGTTTGAACATAAAAGGTTTTTGACATTTTCAGGACACCAGCTCTTGAAGCTCCGCCCCCTGTGCCGGGAGCGGCAGCTCATTTGCATTTAAAGGGACACACACAAAAACTGCGCGTTTTTGCTCACTCTCAAAAAGTGACAATTTAAACATGCTATATAAAAATATCTGTGGAGTATTTTGAGCTTAAACTTCACACACACACTCTGAGGACATCAGAGACTTAATTTACATCTTGTGAATAGGGCATTATACCCCCCCCCCTTTAAATGTTGTATGGTTTTCTCACCGGTGTGTGTGCGCATGTGTCTCTTGAGGTCGAAGGTGTCGTTGAAGCCTTTCCCGCAGTATCTGCACGGGTGTCTCTTGATCAGACTGTGACACTTCAGGTGTCGAGTCAGCATGCGCTGGAGCGGGAACGCTTTATGACACACCGAGCACAGAAACTCCGACGAGCCGCCGGATTCACGCGCCTGGATCAGGAATAAACACTAATGTTCTCTGACACAAGTTGCATTGATAAAACAGACCAACATCCAACTGAAACGTTCCATGAGCAATGCATTCGTGCAAATATGCCATTCTCATTAATCCTCATTAACTTAAATCACATCAAATCATTACAGAGAGATTAACTCAATTTTTATATTCTAATAAATAGTAATATTTGTAGAGGATGCGCTGCTTTTGAACACTTTTCCTGCGGCATGCTGTGTTTTAATGTTTGCTTAGCGCATGATAACAGCAGAACGCGTGATCTGAGGGAATATTTTCACATTATAATGATCAACAATGCTCAAAAATGCCTTTCTGTTTCCATTAAAAATATAAATAAATTAAAAATACTATTTGGCTAGTGGAAAAGATTGAGAAAAAAAATCTTTGAAATGTATTTTATATTAGGCTATTTGGTTTATTTTTTGAAAAACAAGGCAAGGATCGGCTACTAAATGCTTTTTAGCAATGTAATGTTAGGCACATACATATCTCATATTTTCCTAATGTCTCGTACCGTTAAACATGGAATCACATGGACGAATATGCATATGCAAATGATATGCAGATGAGGATATGCATATAAAACGAGGCGTTGTAAGCTCATGTGGTTATTTCGGGGAGGAGGCGCATGCGCACACTCCTCTGACTGCAGTTATAAAGGGGATTCTGAGGTTCTGGCGTTCGCGCGTTTTTTTTTAAAGTCTGAATATTTTTGGCGTACGACATTTTTGGCTTTGGGGCGCACGTAGACTTTTAGTCAGGATCTTCTGTTAATGTTACTGGATGAACGTTTGTGAGATGTGTAGTTCGTGTTTGTCGTCACCTTGTTCAGCGGTGCTGATGTTAATGCAGCGGGAGGAAGAGGAAGAGGAAGAGGAAGAGGAAGAGGAAGTGAACTCTGGGACGCCGGAACTCTGTCCATCCCATAATCCTCTATGCGACGCTCCTGAGCTTCAGAAGCAGGTGTGTGTTTATGGACGCGCTCCGACACTGATTCCAGACCAGCAGCACTGTGTGTCTGTACAGCTACTGAAACACACACACACACACACACACACACACACACACACACACACACACACACACACACACACACACACACACACACACACACACATACACACATACTCATTAGATCACTACAGAATATCCCACATTTAATGATTATCGCTCCAGTGTTGCTCATGAGACTTTTTTCCTCTGGTTTTTTTAGTTTTCTGCACACAAAAAATAGTAAAATATAATAAAATAAAATAACAATTCTGAGTTTTCATTAATATTTTTATTGAATTTTCTCAGGCTTTTTGTTTGGTTTTCAGTACAAAAAATATTAAAATAAAATAAAAATGCTAAGGTATTTTGATTGGTTTTTAGCACATTTAATTTTGTAAATATAATAAAATATTTTTTTTCTCAGGTTTTTTTTATTTATTTGGTTTTCAGCACAAATAAATTATTAAAATAAAAAATAAAAAATAATTTTTTAGTTTTTTTGTTTGATTTTCAGCACAATTTTTTTTAAACATAATAAAATTCAATTCTTTTCTCAGTTTTTTAAAATGGTTTTCAGCCCAAATAAATAGTTAAAATACAATACATTAAAATTCCTACTATATTTATATATTTTACTACCTCAGTCAAGTCAGCTTTAGTTCTACAGCGCTTTATACAGGACAGATTCTTTTAAATCAGCTTCACAGTAACAAACAGGAACATAACAGATTCTATTATGCAAACTTCATCAAACATGAGACAAATTCTGAACGTTTCACTAATGTTCAAGTTATTTCTAAATGTTCTCTAAAAGTACATGTTTTAAAAATATTTTTTCTTGGTAATGTGATCATTAATGGAAACATTCCACTGTATCATTCTTCAAACTTTGACATGTTACATTGTATCGTTCTTCAAACATTATGGAACGTTACACTGTATCATTCTTCAAACTTTATGACATGTTACATTGTATCGTTCTTCAAACATTATGGAACGTTACATTTGAATGTTCTCTGAACGTTCCGAAACAACTTGTTACGCCAGATGAACATCCAACTGAAAACATTCCATGAACGCTGTATTAATAATGTTTTGTGCTAACGTTTTGAGAAGATTATTAAACACCTGATAACTTTGAACGAATGTTACTGCAGAAGCGTTTGTTCATAACTCTGAGTAACTGATGCGCAGGTGTTCATGTGTTCAGGTGTTGATGATGTGTTGATGATGTGTTGATGATGTGTTCACGTGTTGATGTGTTGATGATGTGTTGATGTGTTCAGGTGTTGATGATGTGTTGATGATGTGTTCATGTGTTCAGGTGTTGATGATGTGTTGATGATGTGTTGATGATGTGTTCAGGTGTTGATGATGTGTTGATGATGTGTTGATGATGTGTTGATGTGTTCAGGTGTTGATGATGTGTTGATGATGTGTTCATGTGTTCAGGTGTTGATGATGTGTTGATGATGTGTTGATGTGTTCAGGTGTTGATGATGTGTTGATGATGTGTTGATGATGTGTTGATGATGTGTTGATGATGTGTTGATGATGTGTTGATGATGTGTTGATGATGTGTTGATGATGTGTTGATGATGTGTTCATGTGTTGATGATGTGTTGATGATGTGTTGATGATGTGTTGATGATGTGTTGATGATGTGTTCATGTGTTGTTGATGTGCTCATGTGTTGATGATGTGTTGATGACGTGTTGTGTTGATGATGTGTTGATGATGTGTTCACGTGTTGATGTGTTGATGATGTGTTGATGACGTGTTGTGTTGATGATGTGTTGATGATGTGTTCACGTGTTGATGTGTTGATGATGTGTTCATGTGTTGTTGATGTGTTGATGATGTGTTGATGACGTGTTGTGTTGATGATGTGTTGATGATGTGTTCACGTGTTGATGTGTTGTTGTGTTGTTGATGGGTTGATGACGTGTTCACGTGTTGTTGATGTGTTGATGATGTGTTGATGACGTGTTCACGTGTTGTTGACGTGTTGATGACGTGTTGATGATGTGTTGATGTGTTGATGATGTGTTGATGACGTGTTGTGTTGATGATGTGTTGATGATGTGTTCACGTGTTGATGTGTTGTTGATGTTTTGATGACGTGTTCACGTGTTGTTGATGTGTTGATGATGTGTTGATGACGTGTTCACGTGTTGTTCATGTGTTGTTGACGTGTTGATGTGTTGATGATGTGTTGATGATGTGTTGATGACGTGTTGATGACGTGTTCACGTGTTGTTGATGTATTGATGTGTTGATGACGTGTTGATGTGTTGATGACGTGTTGTTGATGTGTTGATGACGTGTTGATGTGTTGATGACGTGTTGTTGTGTTGATGACGTGTTCATGTGTTGATGACGTGTTGTTGTGATGATGTGTTGTGTTGATGATGTGTTCATGTGTTGATGACGTGTTGGTGTGATGGTTTGTTGTTGTGTTGATGATGTGTTGATGATGTGTTCACGTGTTGTTGATGTGTTGATGACGTGTTGATGACGTGTTCACGTGTTGTTGATGTATTGATGTGTTGATGACGTGTTGTTGATGTGTTGATGACGTGTTGTTGATGTGTTGATGACGTGTTGTTGTGTTGATGACGTGTTGTTGTGTTGATGACGTGTTCATGTGTTGATGACGTGTTGTTGTGATGATGTGTTGTGTTGATGATGTGTTCATGTGTTGATGACGTGTTGGTGTGATGGTTTGTTGTTGTGTTGATGATGTGTTGATGATGTGTTCACGTGTTGTTGATGTGTTGATGTGTTGATGACGTGTTGATGACGTGTTCACGTGTTGTTGATGTGTTGATGTGTTGATGACGTGTTGATGACGTGTTCACGTGTTGTTGATGTATTGATGTGTTGATGACGTGTTGTTGTATTGATGACGTGTTCATGTGTTGATGACGTGTTGTTGTGATGGTGTGTTGTGTTGATGATGTGTTCATGTGTTGATGACGTGTTGGTGTGATGGTTTGTTGTTGTGTTGATGATGTGTTGATGTGTTGTTGTGTTGATGATGTGTTGATGATGTGTTGATGATGTGTTGATGATGTGTTGTTGTGTTGATGCGATGGTGCGATGGTGTGTTGTCGTACCTGCGGCGGGCCCGAGGCTGAGGTCCGGCTCCGTCCACTGCCATCCTGCACACAGCGCCTGCTTCCTCTTCACCAGGAACGAGCGTGGCATCCTCGAGCTCTTCTGATGAAGTCCACTCTACGGTCTGGAGAGTGAATCTCAGAGCGGAGGATTTCCATATCTCTAGAGAGAGGACACACCTGTGCGTGCGCGCGCGGCTTTAACTGCTGCTCCGCTGGTTTGCATGCCAGGTAGAGAGAATCTGGTCTCCTCATTTAACTGGACCTGCCATGCAAATGGAGCCGCGCGGCTGAAGGGCTCGGCCTCTAACAGGAGCCGCGCACTAGGAAAATCAGGCTTTTATTTCACGTTCCACTTGATTGTCTGTCGGGTTTATGTCACCCAAACTGGGACAAAGGCAATTCAAATGGGCGTCTTTACTGTTGACTGTCTGTTAGCCTGCCGCTGAAGAGCTTGAAAGGCTTTCGTGGACAGGTGTGCTTTTCTTCAGACTCCTCACAAGCTTTTCCAGCAGTTATCTGTCCGCCAACTGTGCCCAGAACAGCAGCTCGGGATATTACTGGACATATACTTATCATACAACTTACACTGGTCATTTTCATTTAACGTCTTGTACAAGAATGACTCAAGCTGAAATAAGAATTAATAAAAAATACAAATAAACACCCAGAGAAAAAAAAAATATATAACACCTTTCAAGATTTCAAGGTCGCTTTAAAAAAATTCATAAAATGAATACTAATATTACTCATACTGAAATAAAAATGTATTCAAAAAAACAAATAAACACCCCAAAAGATAAAAAAAAAATGATTATCTAGTGCCTTTCAAGATCTCAAGGTCGCTTTACAAACATTAATGCTAAAATAAAAAAATTATAAAAGAAAATACAAATAAACACAAAAAAAGTTCTATTTTTTAAATTTCTATAGCGCCTTTCAAGACCTCAAGGTCGCTTTACAAAAATTAATAAAAGTAATAAAAATTTATTAAAATGTAACTAATTAAAATATGAAAAAAAAAAACAATAACGAAAGGGCTCCATTTGTCGACATTACTACCTACATTAGTAAACCATTTTAAAGCATTTATTAATCTCAGTGTTAATTTAAACATTACTAATACATTTCTAAAATCAACATTTTGTATCTGGCATGATGTGATTATGAAGAGCTGTCTTAACTAAGCAACACTAAAACTATCAGGGCTTTAAATGTCTTAAACCAGCAGAAAGCCTCAGGTTTAGAGTCATGGCATTAAATGTCGCATGCATGGCAAAAATTATTTTTTATTTCTTCCTCAGTAGTTTGCTTTGTTTCCAATTAAAATATCTAAACATCTTTAAAACAAAAAACATTTACTTGAGATAGAAATGCAAAAATCTTGAAAAGCTGAACAAAACGAAGCAAGTTTATGCTTTTGCTAATACAACTAGTTTTTCTCCTTCGACATTACCATTCGAGAAACATATATTGTTCAGTGTATTCCTTACATTTCCTTTAATTGGTCTTAACATGGTCTTTAAAAAGTCTTAAATTGATCCTCTAAAACCTGTGTGTATTACTCACTGTTTATGGTTAGTGTACAGTGTGCCAGTGGATGTACAGTATAATAACTGCATTGCACAGGATTCTCAGCGTCATTATGCAAACTGTAGAAAAGTCTGTATTCCTAGAAGAAACTCGAGTTTCTGAACATGCATCTGTGTTTACTGGATGCGGATGAAAGAGCACACACACACACACACACACTGCTTTGCATGTGTCTTTGAGCGCTGACCTGCTCAGACATGAAGAACATGTGTTTGACTGTTAAATGTCTCTGTTTGTGATGTTGACCACACCCGCTGGGAGACACTGTACTTCACATTCACATCTCTTCATTCATCTCAGCTTTACTGGCAGCTTTACTGGCAGCTTCACTGGCAGCTTCACTGGCAGCTTCACTGGCAGCTTTACTGGCAGCTTCACTGGCAGCTTTACTGGCAGCTTCACTGGAGTATTAGCCGTGCATCACATGACGTCTGAGACTAACAGCAGAACTCATTTGGATAGGGTTAGGGTTACACTAGAGGTTCAGTGAACCAAACACCAGGACTAGTTTTGAATTTTCGACTGGTAAAACACATGGAAGCGCTTGAATAACTGCATCTGACAAATGCGTGAATGTAGTTTTAATAATGTGCGATTGTGAAACACGCACAGCTCTTTATGCACTTACGTGTGTTTGTT
>CM060625.1:24438536-24448536 GCA_030578275.1 Meda fulgida
AGTGCTCAACAACCAAAAGGGCGCAAGAAAACCAAAATACTTCAAAAACATTTCTTCAATATATTGAAGATAATAAAATAATGTTAAGCGTGCTTGCACTGGCTTCATCATGTCCTCATTGCATTTCAAGGTACATATTTAAATTCTTATCAGTTCTTGTTTTCCCTGAGAATCGAACCCATGACCGTGGCGTTGCAAGCGCTCTACAGGAAAGCCTACAGACATTCAGATCAGTATCATTATTTCTGTTTTACAACAAGAAATACTGGGATAAAAGTTTAAACTGATGCATACGTTTTTAACTTTTAAAAAAACTAAAACTTTTTAAATGTCATTTTGGTGATCAAAGATGAGTTTTAAGGGATAAAATGATTGACTACAAAGGGGATTTAAAGCTTTTTTAAATAGACAGCAAATTTACATTTTTTCAGAACCTCACGGTATTTTGTTTAGTTGTCATTCAGATTTATTTTTGATTTCTCCTGTCCTTTGTGAATGTGATGCAGAACAGTGGCGGGTTTGTAAGCGAGCTGGAGTGTGTTCTGATGAAGGTGTGTGTGTGTGTGTGTGTGTGTGTGTGTGCAGGTGGTCATTAACTGTCCTCTGGCCCGCGGGATCAAGTATAACCAGGCCACTCCCACGTTCCACCAGTGGCGGGACGCACGGCAGGTGTGGGGGCTGAACTTCAGCAGTAAAGAAGACGCGGCTCAGTTCGCTAGCGGGATGATGCAGGCGCTCGACGTGCTCAGCGGTCAGACGGACTCGGGTCAGTGATCAGGAATTATTGCTGTCTCGTATTGCCTGTATGTCTGGGGTTTGGTCTGATCTGTGTGATTTCTGTGGTACAGGTGCGTGTCCTCCTCCTCGACCGCCTCAGAACGGCCCGAGCGCTGAGGAGTTAGAGCAGAAGAGGAGGTATCATCATCTTCATCATCGTTAGATCAGACCTGCACAACTGTTATACTTGAGAATTTATTAATTTGTGGATTTATTTTATTTATTTGTGCATTTCTTAATTTGTGCATTTATGTATTAATTTGTGCATTTATTAATTAATTTGTGCATTTGTTCATTTATTTGTGCATTTGTTAAATAAACAAACAAATAAATTAACAAATGCACAAATAAATTAACAAACAGAAATAAATGAATAAATGTACAAATATATTAAAGGATTAGTTCACTTTTTAAAAAACTTTTGCTGATAATTTACTCACCCCCATGTCATCCAAGATGTCCATGTCTTTCTTTCTTCAGTGGAAAAGAAATGAAGGTTTTTGATGAAAACATTCCAGGATTTTTCTCCATATAATGGACTTCAATGGGGTCCAAACGGTTCAAGGTCCAGATGAGCGTTTCAGTGCAGCTTCAAAGGGCTTTAAACGCCACCAGACGATGAATAAGAGTCTTATCTAGCGAAACCATCGTCATTTCACAAATAAATTAAAAAGTGTAGGTTTTATTAGTGTAAGTGATGCGCGTTCGTGACATCACGTAATACGCAATTACGCTGAAAAGGTCTCACAGAAGAGCAAGGCGAGCGTTTGTGCTTATAAAACTCACACTTTTTAATTTATTTGTGAAATGACGCTGGTTTCGCTAGATAAGACTCTTATTCATCGCCTGGTGTCGTTTAAAGCCCTTTGAAGCTGCACTGAAACGCTCATCTGGACCTTGAACCGTTTGGACCCCATTGAAGTCCATTATATGGAGAAAAATCCTGGAATGTTTTCATCAAAAACCTAATAATCTAACCAATGGAGTCTAAACTAATCCTTGCAAGTGAACTAACAAATGCAAAAATAAATTAATAAACGTAAAAATAAATAAACAAACAAATGAATTAATAAATGCATAATTTTTTTTATTTATTTCTGCGTTTATTCATTTATTTGTGCATTTGTTAATATATTTGTGCATTTATTCATTTGTTTGTGCATTTATTAATTTTATTAATCTATTTGTGCATTTATTTATTCATGCATTTATTTATGTATTTTTTTATTCATGCATTTATTTATGTATTTTTTTATTTGTTTGTGCATTTATTAATTTCTACTTTGAAATGGGTTTTCATGAGATGTCAGTGAGATGCTGAGTGTAACTGGTGTGTGTGTTCAGGCAGGAGCAGCAGGAGAGAGAGAGACAGGAGCAAGAGCGGCAGGAGAGAGAGAGACAGGCGTCTGCGGCTCCAGCCCCGCCTCCTGTTCCTCCTTCCGCTCCGGCCGCTGCTCCTCCTCCTCCACCCGGACCTCCACCTGCTCCAGGACCCCCGCCGCCCCCCCCACCACCTCCTCCCTCAGGAGGAGGCGGAGGAGGAGGCGGAGGAGGAGGAGATGGAGGTCTGGCCGCAGCACTCGCTGGAGCTAAACTACGGAAAGTGGCCAAGGTCAGTCCGAAGTTCACCTGATCCACTGTGTTCATCATCTGTGATGTTTAATAAGATGCCTGTATGGAGACAGACCGCATTTAGGACACGCCCACCGCGGGATACCATGTCATTTCTGTCTTATAACAAAAATAAAACAATGTCTAAAAGCTGCTATATGACAGCAAACAAGCTAAAAAAAAAACGAAAATAAGTTTTTATAAGCTGTCGACCCCAAAAAACTGACACAAAAGCGCACAACAGATTTGTCTCTTCTGGCCACCAAGGAGACGGCCAAATCTCTGAGACGTCTTTGGTTAAATCTATCCGACATGAACGATAGATAGATCTGTTCTAATGGCCACTCCGCTCTCGCCTTCAGGCCTCTTCGGCGACTCGTCAACACGGCCGCTGAGAGGTTTCAGGCCACTGTACGAGTCGTGGACCAGCGCTTTTCAACCAGGGGCCTCAAGATGACTTAAAATGAGACTTAGTAGCTAAACAACATAACATAAAATCAAGATGTTTTTCATTCTAATTCTGCCCCTCAAAAACTTTGAATACTGTTGTGTACAATGAAGGCCCTTAAAGTGAAAAGCGTAGAGGAACTCATGCATGAACTCCTGCTGGTTGTTCACTGGATGTGCAGGAGGACAGTGGAGCGGCGGCTCCGGCGGCGAGCGCCAGTTCCGGAGGAGGAGGAGGAGGAGGAGGAGGAGGACCAGGACTGATGGGAGAAATGAGTGCAATTCTCGCTCGACGGTCAGTTAAATGCCACCACAATCATATGATGTTTTCTCTGAAATGCTATAGCATAAATTTAGTCCAAAACCACCCGCTTAGACAGGAAGTCGTTTAACAACCAGCTCCTACATCTCTTTACCAAAGACTTAGATATACAAAGACTGCACTCATATTACTATGAATAGTAGAGAGTGCAATGCGCAATATAGCCGAATATGTCCCGCCTCCTCAATAAAAGAGCCAATCGCTGATTGGTAAAGGCATTGAGTCACTGCAGCCGCCGTTAGAAGCTCTGAAATCGCATTCTTCCCTACTAGAAAACAGTGTACGAGCTGAGTATGTCTGAATTCATAGCACTCTTAACACAGTAGGCTTTGACCTACTACTTCCGGCGAGATTCTGAAGTGTGCATTCGATGGACACTTTACTATCCCATGAGTTGTGAATGGCAGTGACGCGACTGACGCCGGCACATGGCGGAGCTTATACTGTAAGTGAGGGATAATGTACATCCAGCCGGTCGTTATCTCAGAATAAACCCGACTGGGGGATCAGGATCACGTCTTCTTCAGCCTGAAGGGGTTTATTCTGAGATAACAACCGGCTGGATGTACATTATCTGCTTATTACTTAATGTGAAAATGCCACAGTAGTACATAATTAGACACGAAATATTGATCTGAGTCGAAATATTTTATTAGCTCTTTAAACGCAAAGCTTCCGCGGAGAGAGCAGTTTCAGCGGCGAGATCAAACTAGACGGACATTTAAGAGATACGGTATACAGTCATATCACTTATTACACAGCATTTTCAACACATACATAATTATGGAGATAAGAGATATTGATTTCAGATTAAACTGTTTTAAAATCATACCTGTTTGTATCTCATAATCCAACAGTGAACAAAACAATAGCCACAAAATGGCCGCCGCTGTGTTTGTATGAAACGAGAGAGAGCGAGTCCACGATACTGGATGCCATAATTAAATAACTGTACACAAAATATTGATTTGACTGAGTTCTATTATTTTATTAGCTCACCAAATACAAAACTTCCATGAAGAAAAAACGTTGAAAACTGTGAAATGTTTTAGTTGGACGTTTTTTACATTTTTTTTTTTATATGTGTCTACTTGTTTCAGAACGTTCAGAGAACATTCCCATAATATTTGAAGAATGATACAATGGAATGTATCGTTAACGTTCACAACCAATAAAAAAAGTTTTTAAGACATTTAAAAAACTGGACATTTTGACCAGTCGGAGAACATTCATTAATACAATTTTCATAATGTCACAATGGAACGTTAGCAAACTGCTTTTTGAGCATATTTTTCTTAGCTGGGTATACGTGCGTTTAGAGGCGAGGCATTCTGAAATCATGGTTTCGGTGAATAAAGCGGCTCCACTTCAGTCATGCGTCACGACCACCAGACAATCTGCAGCCTTATTTAAAGATCTTCCTCTCGTGTGTTACAGGAAAAAAATGTCGGACACTCCAGGGGCGAAGAAGGTTGAAGCGAGCAGCGTAAGTGTGTTTGTGTTTTACTGCAGCTCCGTGTGTGATGGTGGCGCTGATCTCTGGTCTCTGTTTTCAGGCTGATTCTGTGAGCAGCGACTCCAGATCTGCAGGTGAGAAAATCACTTCTCACCACACTTCCTGTTTACGTTGAACGGTTCACTTCACATCCTGACCTCAAACACACTTTGTTTCTCATTCAGATAAAGCAGACGTGGTGAAGAAGCCGTGGGAGAAGCCGTCGTCCGTTTCACGGTAATGTTGCGTCTTCTTCTTTGTGTCTGTTCACAGGATCAGTTAAACCTGTCGTCAGTTTTCATTTTCATTTTATTTATTTAATTATGTGCTGTTGTCATTTGTTTTAGGTTTTGTTTTTAAAAATATTTCTAAATAGTTTTCTTTTTTCTTTTAGTTTTATTTTAGATAGTAATTGTTGAACTTCATTTTATTTTTTAATTTTTGTTTATTTTATTTTATATTGATGTCTTGTTTTATTTCAGCTTAACAAAAATGTTTTTTGTTGGTTTAATTAATGATATGCACACTGGTTTAAACAGGGTGAACTCAGCGCCTAAGACTCAGGACAAGAGCCCAGTTTCTCCAGCATCCGCGGCTCCGTTGAGCAGGTATTTAATCTTCGGACTCAGCATTCTGAGTGTCTCTGAGGGTTCTGAGTGTCTCTGAGGGTTCTGTGTGTCTCTGAGGGTTCTGAGTGTCTCTGAGGGTTCTGAGGGTTCTGTGTGTCTCTGAGGGTTCTGAGTGTCTCTGAGGGTTCTGTGTGTCTCTGAGGGTTCTGTGTGTCTCTGAGGGTTCTGAGTGTCTCTGAGGGTTCTGAGTGTCTCTGAGGGTTCTGAGGGTTCTGTGTGTCTCTGAGGGTTCTGTGTGTCTCTGAGGGTTCTGTGTGTCTCTGAGGGTTCTGTGTGTCTCTGTGGGTTCTGAGGGCTCTGTGTGTCTCTGAGGGTTCTGAGTGTCTCTGAGGGTTCTGTGTATCTCTGAGGGTTCTGAGGGCTCTGTGTGTCTCTGAGGGTTCTGTGTGTCTCTGAGGGTTCTGTGTGTCTCTGAGGGTTCTGAGGGTTCTGTGTGTCTCTGAGGGTTCTGTGTGTCTCTGAGGGTTCTGTGTGTCTCTGAGGGTTCTGAGTGTCTCTGAGGGTTCTGAGTGTCTCTGAGGGTTCTGAGGGTTCTGTGTGTCTCTGAGGGTTCTGAGTGTCTCTGAGGGCTCTGTGTGTCTCTGAGGGTTCTGTGTGTCTCTGAGGGTTCTGAGTGTCTCTGAGGGTTCTGAGTGTCTCTGAGGGTTCTGTGTGTCTCTGAGGGTTCTGTGTGTCTCTGAGGGTTCTGTGTGTCTCTGTGGGTTCTGAGGGCTCTGTGTGTCTCTGAGGGTTCTGAGTGTCTCTGAGGGTTCTGTGTGTCTCTGAGGGTTCTGAGGGCTCTGTGTGTCTCTGAGGGCTCTGTGTGTCTCTGAGGGCTCTGTGTGTCTCTGAGGGTTCTGTGTGTCTCTGAGGGTTCTGAGTGTCTCTGAGGGTTCTGTGTGTCTCTGAGGGTTCTGAGGGCTCTGTGTGTCTCTGAGGGTTCTGAGTGTCTCTGAGGGCTCTGTGTGTCTCTGAGGGTTCTGTGTGTCTCTGAGGGTTCTGTGTGTCTCTGAGGGTTCTGAGTGTCTCTGAGGGTTCTGTGTGTCTCTGAGGGTTCTGAGGGTTCTGTGTGTATCTGAGGGTTCTGTGTGTCTCTGAGGGTTCTGTGTGTTTTTGAGGGTTCTGTGTGTCTCTGTGGGTTCTGTGTGTCTCTGAGGGTTCTGTGTGTCTCTGAGGGTTCTGTGTGTCTCTGTGGGTTCTGTGTGTCTCTGAGGGTTCTGAGGGTTCTGTGTGTCTCTGAGGGTTCTGAGTGTCTCTGAGGGTTCTGAGGGTTCTGTGTGTCTCTGAGGGTTCTGAGTGTCTCTGAGGCTTCTGAGGGTTCTGTGTGTCTCTGAGGGTTCTGAGTGTCTCTGAGGGTTCTGAGGGTTCTGTGTGTCTCTGAGGGTTCTGAGTGTCTCTGAGGGTTCTGTGTGTCTCTGAGGGTTCTGTGTGTCTCTGAGGGTTCTGAGTGTCTCTGAGGGTTCTGAGTGTCTCTGAGGGTTCTGTGTGTCTCTGAGGGTTCTGAGGGTTCTGTGTGTCTCTGAGGGTTCTGTGTGTCTCTGAGGGTTTTGTTTGTCTTTGAGGGTTCTGTGTGTCTCTGAGGGTTCTGTGTGTTTTTGAGGGTTCTGTGTGTCTCTGAGGGTTCTGTGTGTCTCTGTGGGTTCTGTGTGTCTCTGTGGGTTCTGTGTGTCTCTGTGGGTTCTGTGTGTCTCTGAGGGTTCTGTGTGTCTCTGAGGGTTCTGTGTGTCTTTGAGGGTTCTGTGTGTCTTTGAGGGTTCTGTGTGTCTCTGAGGGTTCTGTGTCTCTGAGGGTTCTGTGTGTCTCTGAGGGTTCTGTGTGTTTTTGAGGGCTCTGTGTGTCTCTGAGGGTTCTGTGTGTCTCTGTGTCTCTAAGGGTTCTGTGTGTCTCTGAGGGTTCTGTGTGTCTCTGAGGGTTCTGTTTGTCTCTGAGGGTTCTGTGTGTCTCTGAGGGGTTCTGTGTGTCTCTGAGGGGTTCTGTGTGTCTCTGAGGGGTTCTGTATGTCTCTGAGGGTTCTGTGTGTCTCTGAGGGTTCTGTGTGTTTTTGAGGGTTCTCTGTGTCTCTGAGGGTTCTGTGTGTGTCTGTGTCTCTGAGGGTTCTGTGTGTCTCTGAGGGTTCTGTGTGTCTCTGAGGGTTATGTGTGTCTCTGAGGGTTATGTGTGTCTCTGAGGGTTCTGTGTGTTTTTGAGGGTTCTGTGTGTGTCTGTGTCTCTGAGGGTTCTGTGTGTCTCTGAGGGTTCTGTGTGTCTCTGAGGGTTCTGTGTGTCTCTGCGGGTTCTGTGTGTCTCTGCGGGTTCTGTGTGTCTCTGCGGGTTCTGTGTGTCTCTGAGGGTTCTGTGTGTCTCTGAGGGTTCTGTTTGTCTCTGAGGGTTCTGTGTGTCTCTGAGGATTCTGAGGGTTCTGTGTGTCTCTGAGGATTCTGAGGGTTCTGCGTGTCTCTGAGGGTTCTGTGTGTCTCTGAGGATTCTGTGTGTCTCTGAGGATTCTGTGTGTCTCTGAGGGTTCTGTGTGTCTCTGAGGATTCTGAGGGTTCTGTGTGTCTCTTTGGGTTCTGTGTGTCTCTGAGGATTCTGAGGGTTCTGTGCGTCTCTGTGGGTTCTGTGTGTCTCTGCGGGTTCTGTGTGTCTCTGCGGGTTCTGTGTGTCTCTGAGGATTCTGAGGGTTCTGTGTGTCTCTGAGGATTCTGTGTGTCTCTGAGGGTTCTGTGTGTCTCTGAGGATTCTGAGGGTTCTGTGTGTCTCTGTGGGTTCTGTGTGTCTCTGAGGATTCTGAGGGTTCTGTGCGTCTCTGAGGGTTCTGTGTGTCTCTGCGGGTTCTGTGTGTCTCTGAGGGCTCTGTGTGTCTCTGAGGGTTCTGTGTGTCTCTGAGGGTTCTGTGTGTCTCTGAGGATTCTGAGGGTTCTGTGTGTCTCTGAGGGTTCTGTGTGTCTCTGAGGATTCTGTGTGTCTCTGAGGGTTCTGTGTGTCTCTGTGGGTTCTGTGTGTCTCTGAGGATTCTGAGGGTTCTGTGCGTCTCTGAGGGTTCTGTGTGTCTCTGATCACTGGATCTCCGTGTGTCTGTGGTTCTTGCAGGACGAGGCCCGGCAGCAGCACCGGAGGAGACTCCGGATCCAGAGACGGTTCCGACCTTGAGAAATTCAAAGAGGTCAGCAGCTCCTTCACACGACTCCTTTCTCTTTCGAACAGACTGACTTACTAAAGCATGATGTGTCTGATAACAGGAAATCCTGGAGGAGATGCGCAAAGAGCTGCAGAAAACCAAAGATGAAATCATCAGCGGTCAGTCGTGCTCTTCCTCTGCTGCTCTTGAGGGAAATACAGTGTGGTTCTAGATTTGACACTGGTGTTTTTGTGTTTCCATCCTCAGTTCTGACCGAGGAACTGCAGAGGAGCAGTGTGGTGTAGCAGCTTCACGCGTGAGCATCAGGACGATGGAGACGTCTGCTCAAACCACATGCACTGCAAACAAATGAGCTTCTTCCTCAGTATTTTTTGAATGAAATTAAGATATATTTACTTGAGAAGCCAAATTACATCAGATATTAAGTCTTGGTTTGCACAACCAAGATCACATCACAATCAAATCAATCAAAAATCACAGCCAATCAGAAGAGCGTGTGGGCGGAGTCTCTGAAAGCACTGCACTCACAATCAAATCATTCAAAAATCACAGCCAATCAGAAGAGCGTGTGGGCGGAGTCTCTGAAAGCACACTGCACTCACAATCAAATCATTCAAAAATCACAGCCAATCAGAAGAGCGTGTGGGCGGAGTCTCTGAAAACACTGCACTCACAATCAAATCATTCAAAAATCACAGCCAATCAGAAGAGCGTGTGGGCGGAGTCTCTGAAAACACTGCACTCACAATCAAATCATTCAAAAATCACAGCCAATCAGAAGAGTGTGTGGGCGGAGTCTCTGAAAATACATATTTTTATACAATATTAATAGATGTGAGAATAATTCTTAAAAATAAATATATTTATTATAATTTATTTAAAATGTCATGTATTTAATTTAGCTTCTCAAGTAAATGTAATTTGGTTAAAGAATGTTTAGATATTTTTTAGTGGAAAACAAGATGCCTTCAGTTCTGGACCCCTTGCGTATTTTTACACCTGCTGCCTTTCACTTCTCTTTTTTCTTTTTTTTTTCTTCATTATTTTGTATGTGTGTGTGTGGGTGTGAACATTAATGATGTCTATTAATATTTTTCTGACCCGCTGCTTTTTATTCCATCGGTTCACCATGTGCATTTAGAAATAGTGTCAGTAGTTAGTTGTTTACATCTGCACTAATTAGAAGTGTGGCTTCTGTGTGACTGCAGGTTATTTATCATCCGCTGTTCTCTGTGTTTGAATAGGGGTTTTCAATCTCGTCTCCATGGAAAAGCTCAAAGAAAAAGTGTAAAAATAAATGAAAATAAGATTGGATGAAATAAATAGAAATAATTTTAATATAACAGTGCAGCATTAAAGTGAGGGGAAAACATAATAATGTAACATACAAATCAAAGCGAAATGTTTTGCATATAATATTTGATGTATTGTACATTATAATACTTTTTTCACCATGAAATGTTAATATATTTGAATTGTGTTTATATTTTGGGATCCTTGTCATGTGAAAGATTGAAAGCCCCAGATGTGAGTCTCAGGGAAGAATTGAGTGTGTGTGATTGCAGAGGAACATCATGTGTGGCGAACGAACGACTGTATTAATCTGTTATTTTGTATGTAAT
>CM060625.1:24453536-24481036 GCA_030578275.1 Meda fulgida
CTATTTCAACGTCATTACGCTATTTCTACGTCATTACGCTATTTCTACATCATTATGCTATTTCTACATTACGCATTTCAACGTCATTATGCTATTTCAACGTCATTATGCTATTTCAACGTCATAACGCTATTTCAACATCATAACGCTATTTCTACGTCATAACGCTATTTCTACGTCATTACGCTATTTCTACGTCATTACGCTATTTCTATTTTATTACGCTATTTCTATTTTATTACGCTATTTCTACATTACGCTATTTCAACGTCATTACGCTATTTCTACGTCATTACGCTATTTCTACGTCACTACGCTACTTCTACGTCATTACGCTATTTCTACATAATTACGCTATTTCTACATCATTATGCTATTTCTATGTCATTACGCTATTTCTACGTCATTACGCTATTTCTACGTCATTACGCTATTTCTACGTCATTACGCTATTTCTACATCAATACGCTATTTCTACGTCATTTCGCTATTTCTACGTCATTACGCTATTTCTACATCAATAGGCTATTTCTACATTGCGCTATTTCTACGTCATTACGCTATTTCTACGTCATTACGCTATTTCTACATCATTACACTATTTCTACATCATTACACTATTTCTACATCATTACGCTATTTCGGATGATTACTGCATGTAAACGTTGGTGATGATGATGATGATGATGATGATGATGATGGTGGTGGTTTGTGCTTTCAGACGATGAATGACTTTGATTACCTGAAGCTTCTGGGTAAAGGCACGTTTGGGAAGGTGATCCTGGTGCGAGAGAAGGCCTCGGGGGTGTACTACGCCATGAAGATCCTGCGCAAGGAGGTCATCATCGCTAAGGTGACGCGAGAAGCATTCCTTCATCAGCTCTGTGAATGAATGGAGATGCTGAGATCTAAACGTAGTGTGTGTGTGTGTGTGTTCAGGATGAAGTGGCGCATACGGTCACCGAGAGCCGCGTGCTGCAGAACACCAGACACCCGTTCCTGACGGTCAGTCTCTCTCACGCTTGTACATCTACGGTTGGATTCACGCTTAGATTTTAATCCGATTCTTATCGAGTCCTAATTTAGATTACAGTAAGGTAAAAAACAAACAAACATTGATATCATTCACATTATTGCTAAACATGTAATTGTGTCTGAAAATCATGAACAGAAATCATCAGGATAAAGAACACTTACACAAGAAGCGTTTGCCTCTGGCTTAAAAACACCGTAGAAGAACAACTAGCCGAACTAATATACACTTCAGCATTATTAAAGACTAGTGAACTCTCAGTTACAGTAGCAATCGCAAGGAATAGACACAACTGAACACATATACGAGTGAAATAAACAGTGTTCTAAGATATTCAGGTACAGAAACTGTAATTAAATGTAAAATAACACTGCAGTTTATAAATAAAATACACATTACAAATATAGTTACAGAAGTTATTCAGTGAAGAACGAGTGGATTTTCTGTCTTCTGTTGATTAGCGTTATTATAGAGCGGGAATATTAGAGTTATTATAGAGCTGGAATATTAGCGTTATTATAGAGCGGGAATATTAGAGTTATTATAGAGCGGGAATATTAGCGTTATTATAGAGCGGGAATATTAGAGTTATTATAGAGCGGGAATATTAGCGTTATTATAGAGCGGGAATATTAGAGTTATTATAGAGCGGGAATATTAGAGTTATTATAGAGCGGGAATATTAGAGTTATTATAGAGCAGGAATATTAGAGTTATTATAGAGTTATTATAGAGCAGGAATATTAGAGTTATTATAGAGCAGGAATATTAGCGTTATTATAGAGCGGGAATATTAGAGTTATTATAGAGCGGGAATATTAGCGTTATTATAGAGCGGGAATATTAGTTATTATAGAGCGGGAATATTAGAGTTATTATAGAGCAGGAATATTAGCGTTATTATAGAGCGGGAATATTAGTTATTATAGAGCGGGAATATTAGAGTTATTATAGAGCGGGAATATTAGCGTTATTATAGAGCGGGAATATTAGAGTTATTATAGAGCGGGAATATTAGAGTTATTATAGAGCAGGAATATTAGAGTTATTATAGAGCAGGAATATTAGCGTTATTATAGAGCAGGAATATTAGCGTTATTATAGAGCGGGAATATTAGAGTTATTATAGAGCGGGAATATTAGAGTTATTGTAGAGCGGGAATATTAGCGTTATTGTAGAGCGGGAATATTAGCGTTATTGTAGAGCGGGAATATTAGCGTTATTGTAGAGCCGGAATATTAGAGTTATTGTAGAGGGGGAATATTAGAGTTATTGTAGAGCCGGAATATTAGAGTTATTGTAGAGCGGGAATATTAGCGTTATTGTAGAGCGGGAATATTAGCGTTATTGTAGAGCCGGAATATTAGAGTTATTGTAGAGCGGGAATATTAGAGTTATTGTAGAGCCGGAATATTAGCGTTATTGTAGAGCCGGAATATTAGCGTTATTGTAGAGCCGGAATATTAGCGTTATTGTAGAGCAGGAATATTAGCGTTATTGTAGAGCAGGAATATTAGCGTTATTGTAGAGCAGGAATATTAGCGTTATTGTAGAGCCGGAATATTAGAGTTATTGTAGAGCGGGAATATTAGCGTTATTGTAGAGCCGGAATATTAGAGTTATTGTAGAGCGGGAATATTAGCGTTATTGTAGAGCCGGAATATTAGCGTTATTGTAGAGCCGGAATATTAGCGTTATTGTAGAGCCGGAATATTAGCGTTATTGTAGAGCCGGAATATTAGCGTTATTGTAGAGCCGGAATATTAGCGTTATTGTAGAGCAGGAATATTAGCGTTATTGTAGAGCGGGAATATTAGCGTTATTGTAGAGCGGGAATATTAGCGTTATTGTAGAGCGGGAATATTAGCGTTATTGTAGAGCCGGAATATTAGCGTTATTGTAGAGCCGGAATATTAGAGTTATTGTAGAGCGGGAATATTAGCGTTATTGTAGAGCAGGAATATTAGCGGGAATATTAGCGTTATTGTAGAGCGGGAATATTAGCGTTATTGTAGAGCGGGAATATTAGCGTTATTGTAGAGCAGGAATATTAGCGTTATTGTAGAGCAGGAATATTAGCGTTATTGTAGAGCCGGAATATTAGCGTTATTGTAGAGCGGGAATATTAGCGTTATTGTAGAGCAGGAATATTAGCGTTATTATAGAGCGGGAATATTAGCGTTATTGTAGAGCGGGAATATTAGCGTTATTGTAGAGCGGGAATATTAGCGTTATTGTAGAGCGGGAATATTAGAGTTATTGTAGAGCGGGAATATTAGCGTTATTGTAGAGCGGGAATATTAGCGTTATTGTAGAGCAGGAATATTAGCGTTATTGTAGAGCTGGAATATTAGTTATTGTAGAGCTGGAATATTAGAGTTATTGTAATATTGGTGTTATTATAGAGCAGGAATATTAGTTATTGTAGAGCAGGAATATTAGCGTTATTGTAGAGCAGGAATATTAGAGTTATTGTAGAGCTGGAATATTAGAGTTATTGTAATATTGGTGTTATTATAGAGCAGGAATATTAGTTATTGTAGAGCAGGAATATTAGAGTTATTGTAGAGCAGGAATATTAGTTATTGTAGAGCAGGAATATTAGAGTTATTGTAGAGCAGGAATATTAGCGTTATTGTAGAGCGGGAATATTAGCGTTATTGTAGAGCGGGAATATTAGCGTTATTGTAGAGCGGGAATATTAGAGTTATTATAGAGCAGGAATATTAGCGTTATTATAGAGCAGGAATATTAGAGTTATTCTAGAGCGGGAATATTAGAGTTATTGTAGAGCGGGAATATTAGCGTTATTGTAGAGCGGGAATATTAGCGTTATTGTAGAGCGGGAATATTAGCGTTATTGAGGAGCAGGAATATTAGCGTTATTGTAGAGCAGGAATATTAGAGTTATTGTAATATTGGTGTTATTAGAGAGCAGGAATATTAGCGTTATTATAGAGCAGGAATATTAGTGTTATTATAGAGCAGGAATATTAGAGTTATTATAGAGCGGGAATATTAGCGTTATTGTAGAGCAGGAATATTAGAGTTATTATAGAGCAGGAATATTAGAGTTATTATAGAGCAGGAATATTAGCGTTATTATAGAGCGGGAATATTAGCGTTATTGTAGAGCAGGAATATTAGAGTTATTATAGAGCGGGAATATTAGAGTTATTGTAGAGCAGGAATATTAGCGTTATTATAGAGCAGGAATATTAGCGTTATTGTAGAGCAGGAATATTAGTGTTATTATAGAGCAGGAATATTAGAGTTATTGTAGAGCAGGAATATTAGAGTTATTGTAGAGCAGGAATATTAGAGTTATTGTAGAGCAGGAATATTAGAGTTATTGTAGAGCAGTAATTTTGTAGAGTAATTTTAGAATAATTCCTAACCTCAAGTATTCGATTCCCAACCCTAAATGACTCTATATACGACACACTCCCTTCATTCTGTCACGTTTTGTGTCGCAGACCCTTAAATACGCCTTCCAGACTCAGGACCGCCTGTGTTTCGTGATGGAATACGCTAACGGAGGAGAGGTACGTGCAGGTTAGCCTCAGACACTGGTGTGTGTGTGTGTGTGTGTGTGTGTGTGTGTGTGTGTGTGTGTGTGTGTGTGTGTGTGTGTGTGTGTGTGTGTGTGTGTGTGTGTGTGACCAGTCTCTCGTCCTCAGCTCTTCTTCCATCTGTCTCGCGAGCGCCTGTTCTCCGAGGAAAGAGCTCGATTCTACAGCGCTGAGATCGTCTCCGCTCTCGACTACCTGCATTCGCAGAACGTCGTCTACAGGGACCTGAAGGTACCGCACGTTATCAGCTCTTCTAAGTGTCGTCTTCCTCTTACAGTCCCTCTGTAGGCAATCATTTTCCTTTAAAACGCATCTTTGATCAACAAAATTACATATTTACATGTTTTTTCATGCCTTAAAATATCTTGAATGTAACTCAACACCCTTGCCTCATTTAGTATGCGCGGTTCTATGAATATGCAAATGAGCCCCGCCTCCACTCACTCACTCACTCAGAGATCCACTGGTTGACGATCACACGTTGATCTGATTGGTTACAAGGTCGTTTGTGACGTCAGAAACACCAGCGATTTCACACCGTGTTTTTGAGACTGTCTTTGGTTCACTGCAGTTTTAAGCAGAAAATACTCAGCGATGCTGTCGACTTATGAACTCACACATGTGTGTCTCAAAGCATTTTAAAAACACCACATAGACACATAAACAACATTAAAATCTGGATTTACACCACAGGGGGACTTAGAATTGCTATTTCTCAGAATTACGACTTTATTTCTCAGAATTGTGGCTTTTATTCTCAGAATTATGACTATTTCTCAGAATTGCTGCATTATATCAATGCAGAGAACCATTCAAACATGCGTTATATATCTCTGCAGCGTACATATACAACAGAAACACCAGATACAAGTTCAATAACAGTGTTAGTGTTGCAAAATTTCAGTTAGTGTTGAGAAGTTAAGCGAGTTATTCACTGGTGGTTTGTGCTGCTGATGGAGATGATGATGATGATGATGATGGAGATGATGATGATGATGATGATGGAGATGATGATGGTGATGATGATGAAGGTGATGATGATGATGATGATGATGATGATGATGGAGATGATGGTGATGATGATGAAGGTGATGATGATGATGGAGATGATGATGATGATGATGGAGATGATGATGATGATGATGATGGAGATGATGATGATGATGATGGAGATGATGATGATGATGATGGAGATGATGATGATGATGGAGATGATGATGATGATGATGATGGAGATGATGATGATGATGATGGAGATGATGATGATGATGGAGATGATGATGATGATGATGGAGATGATGATGATGATGATGGAGATGATGATGATGGAGATGATGATGATGATGGAGATGATGATGATGATGATGGAGATGATGATGATGGTGATGATGATGATGGAGATGATGATGATGAGGATGAAGGTGATGGTGATGATGAAGGTGATGATGATGATGATGGAGATGATGATGATGATGATGATGATGATGGAGATGATGATGATGGAGATGATGATGATGATGATGATGATGGAGATGATGATGATGATGATGGAGATGATGATGATGATGATGGAGATGATGATGATGATGGAGATGATGATGATGATGATGGAGATGATGATGATGATGATGGAGATGATGATGATGATGGAGATGATGATGATGGAGATGATGATGATGGAGATGATGATGATGATGAAGGTGATGGTGATGATGATGGTGATGATGATGATGATGATGATGGTGATGATGATGATGATGGAGATGGAGATGATGATGATGATGGAGATGATGATGGAGATGATGATGGAGATGATGATGATGATGGAGATGATGATGGAGATGATGATGGAGATGATGATGATGATGGAGATGATGATGGAGATGATGATGGAGATGATGATGATGATGATGATGATGATGATGATGGAGATGATGATGATGGAGATGATGATGATGTTCTCTGTTCAGCTGGAGAACCTCATGCTGGATAAAGATGGACATATTAAGATCACAGACTTCGGCCTCTGTAAGGAGGGCATCACAGACGAGGCCACCATGAGGACGTTTTGTGGCACCCCAGAATACCTTGCGCCGGAGGTAACCAACGGCTACGGCTTATGCAGGGCTATCGCTAGCACTTCTCCTGTTTATTTCCTCTGCACGATGAATGGCTTGTGTTCCTGATGTTAAGTGCGTGTGAATGTGTCAGGTGCTGGAGGACAATGATTACGGGCGTGCGGTGGACTGGTGGGGTCTGGGAGTGGTGATGTACGAGATGATGTGTGGACGCCTGCCGTTCTACAACCAGGACCACGAGCGGCTCTTCGAGCTCATCGTGATGGAGGAGATCCGGTTCCCCAGGAGCCTCTCGCCCGAAGCCAAAGCTCTCCTCAGCGGCCTCCTGAGGAAAGACCCCAAGCAGAGGTGAGCCACCCCATAATGCACTGGTGCTTCAGACCCCAAGCAGAGGTGAGCCAGCCCATAATACACTGGTGCTTCAGTCCCCAAGCAGAGGTGAGCGTAGCCCATAATGCACTGGTGCTTCAGTCCCCAAGCAGAGGTGAGCCAGCCCATAATGCACTGGTGCTTCAGTCCCCAAGCAGAGGTGAGCCAGCCCATAATGCACTGGTGCTTCAGACCCCAAACAGAGGTGAGCGTAGCCCATAATGCACTGGTGCTTCAGTCTCCAAGCAGAGGTGAACGTAGCCCATAATGCACTGGTGCCTCAGAACCCAAGCAGAGGTGAGCGTAGCCCATAATGCACTGGTGCTTCAGACCCCAAACAGAGGTGAGCCAGCCCATAATGCACTGGTGCTTCAGACCCCAAGCAGAGGTGAGCGTAGCCCATAATGCACTGGTGCTTCAGACCCCAAACATAGGTGAGCGTAGCCCATAATGCACTGGTGCTTCAGTCGCCATACAGAGGTGAGCGTAGCCCATAATGCACTGGTGCTTCAGACCCCAAGCAGAGGTGAGCGTACCCCATAATGCACTGGTGCTTCAGACCCCAAACAGAGGTGAGCGTAGCCCATAATGCACTGGTGCTTCAGACCCCAAGCAGAGGTGAGCCAGCCCATAATGCACTGGTGCTTCAGACCCCAAGTAGAGGTGAGCCAGCCCATAATGCACTGGTGCTTCAGTCCCCAAGCAGAGGTGAGCCAGCCCATAATGCACTGGTGCTTCAGTCTCCAAGCAGAGGTGAGCCAGCCCATAATGCACTGGTGCTTCAGACCCCAAGCAGAGGTTAGCCAGCCCATAATGCACTGGTGCTTCAGACCCCAAGCAGAGGTGAGCGTAGCCCATAATGCACTGGTGCTTCAGACCCCAAGCAGAGGTGAGCCACCCCATAATGCACTGGTGCTTCAGACCCCAAGCAGAGGTGAGCCAGCCCATAATGCACTGGTGCTTCAGTCCCCAAGCAGAGGTGTGCGTAGCCCATAATGCACTGGTGCTTCAGACCCCAAGCAGAGGTTAGCCAGCCCAAAATGCACTGGTGCTTCAGTCCCCAAGCAGAGGTGAGCCACCCCATAATGCACTGGTGCTTCAGACCCCAAGCAGAGGTGAGCCAGCCCATAATGCACTGGTGCTTCAGACCCCAAGCAGAGGTGAGCCAGCCCATAATGCACTGGTGCTTCAGTCCCCAAGCAGAGGTGAGCGTAGCCCATAATGCACTGGTGCTTCAGTCCCCAAACAGAGGTGAGCCAGCCCATAATGCACTGGTGCTTCAGACCCCAAGCAGAGGTGAGCGTAGCCCATAATGCACTGGTGCTTCAGTCCCCAAGCAGAGGTGAGCCAGCCCATAATGCACTGGTGCTTCAGACCCCAAGCAGAGGTGAGCCAGCCCATAATGCACTGGTGCTTCAGTCCCCAAGCAGAGGTGAGCCAGCCCATAATGCACTGGTGCTTCAGTCCCCAAACAGAGGTGAGCGTAGCCCATAATGCACTGGTGCTTCAGACCCCAAGCAGAGGTGAGCCAGCCCATAATGCACTGGTGCTTCAGACCCCAAGCAGAGGTGAGCCAGCCCATAATGCACTGGTGCTTCAGTCCCCAAACAGAGGTGAGCGTACCCCATAATGCACTGGTGCTTCAGACCCCAAGCAGAGGTGAGCCAGCCCATAATGCACTGGTGCTTCAGTCCCCAAGCAGAGGTGAGCCAGCCCATAATGCACTGGTGCTTCAGTCTCCAAGCAGAGGTGAGCGTAGCCCATAATGCACTGGTGCTTCAGTCCCCAAGCAGAGGTGAGCCAGCCCATAATGCACTGGTGCTTCAGTCCCCAAGCAGAGGTGAGCCAGCCCATAATGCACTGGTGCTTCAGACCCCAAACAGAGGTGAGCGTAGCCCATAATGCACTGGTGCTTCAGTCTCCAAGCAGAGGTGAACGTAGCCCATAATGCACTGGTGCCTCAGAACCCAAGCAGAGGTGAGCGTAGCCCATAATGCACTGGTGCTTCAGACCCCAAACAGAGGTGAGCGTAGCCCATAATGCACTGGTGCTTCAGACCCCAAGCAGAGGTGAGCGTAGCCCATAATGCACTGGTGCTTCAGTCCCCAAGCAGAGGTGAGCGTAGCCCATAATGCACTGGTACTTCATTCCACAAGCCGAGGTGAGCCAGCCCATAATGCACTGGTGCTTCAGACCCCAAGCAGAGGTGAGCGTAGCCCATAATGCACTGGTGCTTCAGTCCCCAAACAGAGGTGAGCGTAGCCTATAATGCACTGGTGCTTCAGACCCCAAGCAGAGGTGAGCGTAGCCCATAATGCACTGGTGCTTCAGACCCCAAACAGAGGTGAGCGTAGCCCATAATGCACTGGTGCTTCCGTCCCCAAACAGAGGTGAGCGTAGCCCATAATGCACTGGTGCTTCAGACCCCAAGCAGAGGTGAGCGTAGCCCATAATGCACTGGTGCTTCAGTCCCCAAACAGAGGTGAGCGTAGCCCATAATGCACTGGTGCTTCAGACCCCAAGCAGAGGTGAGCGTAGCCCATAATGCACTGGTGCTTCAGTCCCCAAGCAGAGGTGAGCGTAGCCCATAATGCACTGGTACTTCATTCCACAAGCCGAGGTGAGCCAGCCCATAATGCACTGGTGCTTCAGACCCCAAGCAGAGGTGAGCGTAGCCCATAATGCACTGGTGCTTCAGTCCCCAAACAGAGGTGAGCGTAGCCTATAATGCACTGGTGCTTCAGACCCCAAGCAGAGGTGAGCGTAGCCCATAATGCACTGGTGCTTCAGTCCCCAAACAGAGGTGAGCGTAGCCTATAATGCACTGGTGCTTCAGACCCCAAGCAGAGGTGAGCGTAGCCCATAATGCACTGGTGCTTCAGTCCCCAAACAGAGGTGAGCGTAGCCCATAATGCACTGGTGCTTCAGACCCCAAACAGAGGTGAGCGTAGCCCATAATGCACTGGTGCTTCAGTCCCCAAACAGAGGTGAGCGTAGCCCATAATGCACTGGTGCTTCAGACCCCAAGCAGAGGTGAGCGTAGCCCATAATGCACTGGTGCTTAGTCCCCAAGCAGAGGTGAGCGTAGCCCATAATGCACTGGTACTTCATTCCACAAGCCGAGGTGAGCCAGCCCATAATGCACTGGTGCTTCAGACCCCAAGCAGAGGTGAGCGTAGCCCATAAAGCGCTAATAAAGCAGACTGCGCCAGTTATCGTGCAGAACGCATAAGCTTATTGCGTTACACTTTACTTTAAGGTGTCATTGCTACAGTATAATTATACTTTTTAGTATTGAGTTATAATAATTAACGACATGTACTTGGTTAGGGTAGGATTAGGGTTTGGTTAAGGGTTAATTGCATGTAATAACATAATTTACTGTTATTACTATGGTAAGTACATGTAACATATGTAACAAGGACACTGTGAAATAAAGTGTTAGCGGTGTTTCTGTGAGTAACGGTGAAGGCTTGTGATTGGCCGCAGGCTGGGAGGCGGGGCTGATGATGCGAGAGACGTGATGATGCACGGCTTCTTCTGTGGGATCCAGTGGGAGGACGTGTTGCAGAAGAAGGTGCTTCAGTCGAGAGCTTAGTTTGGTGTCGTCGGGTGTGATGTGGATTCTCACGCTCGCGTGTGTGTGTGTGTGTGTTCCTGCAGTTGCTGCCGCCCTTTAAGCCGCAGGTGACGTCAGAGACCGACACACGATACTTCGACGACGCGTTCACAGCGCAGAGCATCACTGTGACTCCTCCAGACAAGCGTAAGTGTGTGTTCTGCGGATGGAAGGGAGTCGCATCACAGCGTTCATACACACAGGGTTTGAAATTCACTTTCACTCGCCGGATAATTTGGCTACTACATTTTTAAGTTACCAGCCATTCAGAACTGAAAAGAGAAAAGCCAAAAAAGAAAAGAAAAAAAAACAAATGAACTAGCTTATATATATATATATAGGCTATAGCTATAGGCTATGCGTATAGACATACACACACTATATATATATATATATATATATATAAGAAATGAATGTATGAAATCCAAATTTTAGATTTTTGGATGTTGGGAAACAATGTGTTTTCTGTTCACCAAATATTTTTAATCTTCTCCCGCCACTGTTGATCTTAAAGATTTGACTTTTTTATAGTCCTGAAAAACAGCCGTTTTTATGAAAAGTGCTTGAATTATTGAAAGAATATATGTGAAATTAGTGTTCATTTTATCTATCTTCTCATCAACACGCTGTCTGATATAGAGCCGCTCCGCGTGAGCGTAATATTCCTCATATCCAGTATATGATACAGCGTTCATTCTTCAGGACAATCATTTATGGATCAGTTTATGAAAATCAGTTTTAATAAAGAAACGATATCTTTGTCATAATATCCCTTCACTGTTAAAGTCCACAGGCATTGCGTGTGTAAGCGTCTCAGTGTTTGTGCTGTGTTTGTGCGTGTGTGTGTGTGTTTAAGTGTTAAGTGTTCAGTGTTTGTGCTCTGTGTGTGTGTGTGTGTGTGTGTTTAAGTGTTAAGTGTTCAGTGTTTGTGCTCTGTGTGTGTGTGTGTGTGTGTGTGTTTAAGTGTTAAGTGTTCAGTGTTTGTGCTCTGTGTGTGTGTTTAAGTGTTAAGTGTTCAGTGTTTGTGCTCTGTGTGTGTGTGTGTGTGTAAGCGTCTCAGTGTTTGTGCTGTGTGTGTGTGTGTGTGTGTGTGTGAGCGTCTCAGTGTTTGTGCTGTGTGTGTGTGTGTGTGTAAGCGTCTCAGTGTTTGTGCTGTGTGTGTGTGTGTGTGTGTGTAAGCGTCTCAGTGTTTGTGCTGTGTGTGTGTGTGTGTGGGCGTCTCACTGTTTGTGCTGTGTGTGTGTGTGTGTGTGTGTGTGTGTGTAAGCGTCTCAGTGTTTGTGCTGTGTGTGTGTGTGAGCGTCTCAGTGTGTGAGCGCGCGCGCGTGTGTGTGTGTGTGTGTGTAAGCGTCTCACTGTTTGTGCTGTGTGTGTGTGTGTGTGTGTGTAAGCGTCTCAGTGTTTGTGCTGTGTGTGTGTGTGTAAGCGTCTCAGTGTTTGTGCTGTGTGTGTGTGTGTGTAAGCGTCTCAGTGTTTGTGCTGTGTGTGTGTGTGAGCGTCTCAGTGTGTGAGCGCGCGCGTGTGTGTGTGTGTGTGTGTGAGAGCGTCTCAGTGTTTACGCCGTGTGTGTGTGTGTGAGAGCGTCTCAGTGTTTACGCCGTGTGTGTGTGTGTGAGCGTGTGTGTGTATGTGTGTGAGCGTCTCAGTGTTTACGCCGTGAGCGTGTGTGTGAGCGTGTGTGTGAGCGTGTGTGTCTGTTTACGCCGTGTGTGTGTGTGTGTGTGTGTGTGTGAGCGTGTGTGTGTGTGTGTGAGCGTGTGTGTGTGTGAGCGTCTGTTTATGCCGTGTGTGTGTGTGTGTGAGCGTCTGTGTTTATGCTGTGGGTGTGTGTGTGTGTGTGTGTGAGCGTCTGTGTTTATGCTGTGGGTGTGTGTGTGTGTGTGTGAGCGTCTGTGTTTATGCTGTGTGTGTGTGTGGGTGTGAGTGAGTGTGTGAGTGAGTGTCTCTGTGTTTATGCTGTGTGTGTGTGTGTGTGAGCGTCTGTGTTTATGCTGTGTGTGTGTGTGTGTGTGTGTGTGAGCGTTTGTGTTTACGCCGTGTGTGTGTGTGTGTGTGTGTGAGCGTCTGTGTTTATGCTGTGTGTGTGTGTGTGTGTGTGTGTGTGAGCGTCTGTGTTTACGCCGTGTGTGTGTGTGTGTGTGTGTGTGTGTGTGTGTGTGAGCGTCTGTGTTTATGCTGTGTGTGTGTGAGCGTCTGTGTTTACGCTGTGTGTGTGTGTGTGTGTGTGTGTGTGTGTGAGCGTCTGTGTTTACGCCGTGTGTGAGCGTCTGTGTTTACGCCGTGTGTGAGCGTCTGTGTTCACGCCGTGTGTGTGTGAGCGTCTGTGTTTACGCCGTGTGTGTGTGTGTGTGTGCGTCTGTGTTTACACCGTGTGTGTGTGAGCGTCTGTGTTTACGCCGTGTGTGTGTGTGTGTGTGAGCGTCTGTGTTTACGCCGTGTGTGTGTGTGTGTGTGAGCGTCCTGGTTTATGCTGTGTGTGTGTGTGAGCGTCTGTGTTTACGCCGTGTGTGTGTGTGTGAGCGTCTGTGTTTACGCCGTGTGTGTGAGCGTCTGTGTTTACGCCGTGTGTGTGTGTGTGTGTGTGTGTGAGCGTCTGTGTTTACGCCGTGTGTGTGTGTGTGTGTGTGAGCGTCTGTGTTTACGCCGTGTGTGTGTGTGTGTGTGTGAGCGTCTGTGTTTATGCCGTGTGTGTGTGTGTGAGCGTCTGTGTTTACGCCGTGTGTGTGTGTGAGCGTCTGTGTTTATGTTGTGTGTTGTTGATCTCTGTTGCAGTGAGCTGTCGAGGTGTGGAGGATTCTGGGACATGTGCTCACTTCCCTCAGTTCTCTTACTCCGCCAGCGTACGAGAGTGACACATCCCAGAATGCATCATCACGGACTCCCATGAGGCATTTGTTCCTCGTACGGCCGTGTGTGTTTCAGGCGTACAGACGATCTCCTCGCCGGCGTACGAGTTCATCCATCAGCTTCAGACTCAGAAAACATTAAAGACTTTCTGCCGCTGACTCTCTGTGTGTGTGTGTGTAAAGTGAAGATCCAGCAGGTTTAAAAGGCTCAGAGACACACACACACACTCTCTCTCTCTCTCTCTCTCTCTCTCTCTCTCTCTCTCTCTCTCTCTCTCTCTCTCTCTCTCTGTCTCTCACACACATACTCACGCACATCTTATCGCACAAACCCTCACTTATCCAAAATGCAATAAAAATTAATAAAAGTCTACACTACCAGTCAAAGGTTTGTGTCATATTTTCCAATAAATACTATATGATAAAATGCAACAAAACAATAACGCGCTCGCTAGTGCACATGAACACGCGTCTCTCCAGCACACAAAAGAATGTCAACAATGGCGGCGCGCATCTTCTGATTGATGCCCAACATAGTGCCTGTTCGCCTGCAGATGTATATTTTGTGGTGATTGACATTTAATAAAATTCAGAAATGGAGAGTGTTCTCTAGCTGGTGCGCCGCTAGAAACCTGAACCCACACTCGTGCGAGATACCGAGTGTACTCGCCCTTTTACAAGAGCTTCTGGATGCGGGTCGCACCCCCTCCACGCTTAAAGTATATATGGCGGCCATTGCAGCATTTCACGCTCCCGTGGCCGGACAAACACTAGGGAGAAACGACCTGGTCCTCTGCTTCCTTAAAGAGGCAAAGAGGCTAAAACCTCCGCGTCACCCCTCTGTGCCTATCTGGGACCTCTCCGCGGTCCTGGAAGCACTAAAGGGTGCCCCGTTTGACCCACTTCAGTCTGCCGACCTGAAGCACCTCTCGCTCAAAACCACTCTTTTACTGGCGCTCACCTCCGTTAAAAGAGTGGGGGATCTGCACGTCTTCGAGCGCGTCCTGTCTCCAGTTTGGACCTAACGACTGCAGAGCTGTCCTTAAGCCTAGAGATGGGTATATTCCTAAAGTGCTCTCTACCCCCGTCAGAGCACAGGTTATTTCCCTGACAGCTCTCCTGACCCGAGGACGAAAGAGACGCGAATTTACTCGGTCCCGTCAGGGCTCTCAGTGTGTATCTGGAGCGTTCTGCCTCATTCAGACAGTCAGAACAGCTTTTTGTGTGCTTTGGCGGCCGCACCAAGGTCTTGCCGTCTCAAAGCAGAGATTATCGCGCTGGATAGTTGCTGGCTTATGAGTCTAAAGGCCTTCACTGCCCCTTAGGCATCAGAGCTCATTCCACAAGAGGCATGGCCTCGTCTTGGGCTTGGTCGAGTGGAATACCCATCGAGGATATCAGTGCGGCGGCCGGCCGGACCTCGCCGTCCACTTTTATCAGGTTTTATAACCTACAAGTCCCTGCCCTGCATTCTAGGGTACTTTCCATATGAATGTTTAAGCACAACCCCCCCCCATGAAACGTGGTTACCGGTACTATGGTTCATAGGGGTTTTTCTCTGTTTAACATGGGCCCGTTATCTCCGGTCCTGTTACAGCACTATAATTCATACATTTTACCACTATATCTTTGGACTGGCCCTCAGTAGGCCACTCTTGTGTTTACTTATGAAGCTTATTGGGTTCATACTTTACTCTCACGGCTTCAGGCATCTGCCTTGGGCTGTTTTAGAGCGAAGTCAAGCTCGCACAGCGTTTTGAAGGGGGTTCCCATAGCGTAAGCTACTTATGCAATAGGACAGACCTCTCGAAAGGGAACGTCTCGGTTACTAACGTAACCTCGGTTCCCTGAGAAGAGGGAACGACTGCGAAGAGCCAATGACTGCGCTAGCTGCTCATCTGTGTGTGCTGTGCAGCTACACTGCGTTTTAAAATATTTGGCTTCATATTCTCGAGAAAAGGAGTTTTCCCATAGTGTAAGCTACTTGCGCAATAGTCGTTCCCTCTTCTCAGGGAACCGAGGTTACGTTAGTAACTGAGACGTTTAGCTTGCTAATTAGCCTTCGACCGACAGTAGCGTTAGCTTTCTGGCTCATAGCTAATCTGAAGGGTTCTACGAGCTGAGCGGACTATAAATATCTCTGGTTGCTAAGGGTGGCAAGTCGTATCTAAGGTCCTTCCTATTTCCTGGAGGAGTGAACAACATTTGCATTACATAAGAACCTGATGGATGGGAATGATTGTTCCAAGTGTTAGTCAAACCGTCAGGCTTAACCAGGGAAATGGAGTTATTGTTTGTAAAAACTTTAGTTTTTGATTGTAAAGTTAATTAAAATATAAACTAATGTTTTAAAAATGTGTTATTTGGCAAGTGACCATGGTATAACCAGGTTAATGGTTAACGAGGTGTCAGGTGTTAATGGAGGCAACCGTCTTCCGCGCACGCCTCGCCGTCGTCCATTAATACCTGACAATGGACACCTCGTCGGGCATTATTACCCCGAAAATCCACTGGATCCGTCAGCGGCGCGGAACGTCAGCGCCACGTTTTTGATGTTGTCACGGCCGGCTCGCAAGCCGCGACAAAGGAGGAGACAACACGTTGGGTCTTGCTCAAAACATAACATTTATTAAATTAAGAATAATTAAATATACAGCGACGAGACGGCAAGCAAAAAAAAAAAAAAACAATCCAAGACACGAATGGCACGAGGATGGGGAAGCGCCCGTCACAGCTGAAGGGAACAGCTTTTAATTTCCGGCATCACCTCCAACACAGGTGTAACTCCTTAGTCAATAATGACATCACTCACTAACTCCATCCTGTAAACCAAACAGAAAGAAACACACAACCTACAAATATAACCCATACTGGGTTCATAACACCCTCCCCCATAGAAAAGGGTTTACACTTATGAAACCCAACCTAAACCCTTCACCCGATACCCCCCCACATTACTGTATAACACCAACTTCATCTTACCCCCAATGTCCTCAGCAACTACGGGCCCTGTAGAAGCAATTTAAGAGAGTAAAGGGAAGCAAGACAGAACATCGTTTTTAAATCCCGGACGAGCCCCCATTTGTCACGGCCGGCTCGCAAGCTGCGACAAAGAAGGAGACAACACGTTGGGTCTTGCTCAAAAGATAACATTTATTAAAGTAAGAAAAATTAAATATACGGCGACGAGACGGCAAGCAAAAAAACAAACAAACAGAATCCAAGACACGAATGGCACGAGGATGGGGAAGCGCCCGTCACAGCTGAAGGGAACAGCTTTTAATTGCCGGCATCAGCTCCAACACAGGTGTAACTCCTTAGTCAATAATGACATCACTCACTAACTCCCAAGACCCAAGTCCAAGTCCGCAGCGACAGACCCCACAAGCGTCCCCCCAGACAATCCCTCCCCCATCCCACAGATGAGGCGACTGAAACCCGAAGAGCAGGAGAGAGGACCGGTGCACAAGAGGAGAACGAACAAACCCCTTAACTCTCCTTTGCTGGGAAGGCATGTTCCTCTGTTAGTGTTCCACATGTTTCCCGTTCAGTGTTGGCGTCAGAGGGAACGGGAGCGGGATGAGTTCACAGTAACAGCCGCATTATGAGCGCCTGTGAGCGGCTGATTCCTCGCTCGCTGCCCGACGCTCCCGATGGCAAAAAAAGCAATTGGTGAAAACGGTGGCCCCGACCCACCCAGACCGACAACACCGCCCCCCCGGACGCGATACAACGCGGCACAACAGCCGGAGGCCCGGAAAGCCGCCGGACAACACGAACGGCAACCGCTGCAACCCCCGGAACACACGCCAGCACGGCCAGTCCGCAGAGCCTCCCGGTGCTGCCGTCCACCCTCCCCGCTAGCCCAAGAGCCCCAGTGACCGCATCCAAACGAAACAGGCCTCCGCCCTCCCGGGTGACCCGCCCGCCGAAGGAACATGTGACCAAGGCGCCCTCCCCCCCGTCCGGGCCGCACGCCCGCAGACGAGCCAACCGCAGGCCAATGACAATCCCCAGAGCAGCAGCACCCAGAAGCGGTGGAGCCCCCCCCGCCCCCAGCGACAACATCAGCCACGCACTCCGCCCGTGCCCCTCCACCAAGACACTCAGCCACCATGAGGAACGGCGCCAGCTCCCCGCCCCCCCCCCCCCCCCCACGCCCAACGTGAAAAACCCACAGTCGCCATCAAGCCAGCACGTCCGAACACCGTGAATCCCGACGCCAGGACCGACCGCCCGACTGCGAACCCGGCGCCAACATGAGCGCCCCCCGGGACGGAAACCCCGACCCAGTCAACGGGAAAACGCGGACGGCCGCCGCCGACACCCTCGACCATGATCCCAATCCTAACCAGCTGAAAGCATTGCCGAGGAAGGACCAGCACGTCCAGGAAGGGACCCGGCGCACAGAGTCCCCCCGTCGACCTCCACGGCTGATGTGAAGAGATCCCCCGTCGTGTTGTTCAGAGTCACGTACTGCTGGCTGTTCGTCCTCATCTGTGGGATGGGGGAGGGATTGTCTGGGGGGACGCTTGTGGGGTCTGTCGCTGCGGACTTGGACTTGGGTCTTTCCGGTGGTCCCTCTCGCTTGTTCGGTCTGGAGCTGAGAACAAACAGAATCCAAGACACGAATGGCACGAGGATGGGGAAGCGCCCGTCACACCTGAAGGGAATAGCTTTTAATTGCCGGCATCAGCTCCAACACAGGTGTAACTCCTTAGTCAATAATGACATCACTCACTAACTCCATCTTGTAAACCAAACAGAAAGAAACACACAACCTACAAATATAACCCATACTGGGTTCATAACAATGCGTCCCTAGCTCGGCGTCAAAGTCCACTGGAAGCTCTCAGACGCGTTTCAGCAGCGGAGCGTTGGTGACTTCTTCATTTTTCCTCATAATCGGAGCGTTGTTTGTTTGTTGTTCATTTGTCCTCTTTTGGCTCAGGGAGCGGACAGTTGTGCTACCTTATTGATTTTTTTTTTTTTCAATTTTCCTCTTTGTGCTTCTACAAGGTGCTTTATTTTGAAAATCGACCGGATCCTCGAATGCCGTTCTGTGTCTGACTTCCTGCCCGGTACGATGTTTGACGCGGCAAGCGGCGAAAATAGAACTGCTACCTATTCTCTGCGGAGCGGCGAGGAGGGACGCTTCTGGGACGCTTCTGAGAAGCGCCGCGTCCGCAGCTGGTGGACTTTAGAGCATTGACTATAATGGCCACGATTAGCTCGGGCATCCGCGACACTGACGTTCTGCGCCGCAGACGGATCCAGGATCAAAAGCGGCTGCTAAATGAATAAATGTAAAATAAGTGTTTTCTTGGTTTTCTATGGGATGCTTTATTGTTGTTTCCTGAGTTTGGTCTTTTAAAACTCGAGTCTTTAAACTTTTTGCGTTCATATTCTGTGCTCATCTGTTATTCTGTGTAGTATGCATTATTATTATTAGTATGGTGTTTACTGAGTTTTGGATTACTGAGTTTATATCATTTATTTATTTTAATATCAGTCTTGCATTAAGCCATGATAGCGTGTCAGAACGTCCCTGAGGACGCGGGTTTCGTGACATCATCATGTACAATAGAAGTCCCATTTTTATTGGCAAGGCGCCGCAACCAATAAAACGGCTCGTTTGAACAAGCTGATAAGCAGTTCTGTCTTCCTTTGACCATCCACCAGTGGCTGATTCAATCACAATATCCAAATCATAATCCTCATCATTACCATTATCATTGGCAGCACATTAATTTTCATAAACTGCACAGAAAATCATTCAACATATTCTAAGCGGTTTTCACAAAGTCTTTTGATTAACTTTGGTCACACTTGTCTAGGGAAATTATTCCCCGACCCATAGTTTCCTTTGTAAGACAGACAATATCTTTTTTCTTTCAATGACCTAATATCAACATCATATCCGACACATTATTGATTTCCAGAATCTTTAGACATAACTGTCTCTATCATTAACACTAATTACAGACCCTTTAGAAACACAATGGTTATCAAACTAAAACTAAACATCACCTCCAAATCTCTTTAAAGTGAGAGCTTCAGATTAGAGCTGCTTACAGCATTTGCTCTCTTCTGTCTCACTATTTCTATCATGACTGTTCAGTTACTATTCATACAGTATAAAGAAATTTAACATGTCATCAATTTCACTGGTTTGGAAGCTTATTCTTCTATCAAATGGTAAGTCTGCCGATTCAACTTAACATTATCATTATTCCTTAGTCCCACTTATCTTTACCGTTTTACAGAAACCACAGGATTATATTATTCAAACTCAGTCCCTAAATTACACAGACAGCCGTCATAGCCGCTTGCAACTCTAAAAATATGGCATCTATTCTTCAATACCCTTGTTTTCATAACATTAATACAATAAAGCGCATTCACATCATCATTTCAATCATTATTTTATCACTAACGTGTAGAATTTTGCCATTCTACTTGATAAAACTTTTCACACCTTTTCAACTTAGTTTGATTTAACAGGCGTTCATAAATAGTTCCATGAATTCTATCTTTCCCTACATTTCAGTTCCTTACCAATACTTTCTCTAACCATCTATTATCTTTCTCTCTCCCAACACTAGTAATGCTCCCTCTTTCCAGCTCCCTGCATGCACATATACCATCTTTCTACACTCTGATTCTTTTCATTTTGCTTCGATCCAACAACTCACTGTGTGGAAAAACTCGCATTTTCCCATCATCTATTCTACATGCAAATTCTTTCTTTTCTTCTACCTGCCTTTCTTTAATCCAACAATCTATAGTCTGCTCACATTCTATACGCATTACGAATACAACCACAATAACTGCTTTTCACTTTTTATTCTCCACTCCACTAAACCAAGTTTCTTAAAACCCTGTGCTTTTGTACAATTTTACACGCTCATCAATCACAACTTTGCTCTAAACTTCATCATTCACAACATTGGTCAAAACATACAAAGATTTACAAGCACATTCTTCATTGCAGATATCAGAAAGTAAATCAGTGTGTGTGTGTGTGTGTGTGTGTGTGTGTGTGTGTGTGTGTGTGTGTGTGTGTGTGTGTGTGTGTGTGTGTGTGTGTGTGTGGTGCTTGCGTGTTAGTAACAGAATAACTTCACTTCCCTGTTCAGCTTCAGGGCTCTCAGTACAAAGACAATCTCAAAATTTCATTTTGGAAAACTGATGTGTAAAAATTACCTATTTTTTTTGTTAGATGACCCCATTTTGGCTGAATCTCCTCTCTTGGATTTTTTCTTTCAGCGCGCGTCTATAATCTGTCAAACGTCTTTAACATACCCGGTTCTGTCACCTCGGACCGGCAAGGGTAGCAAATTTGCTCTGTAATTACGGTTTACTCAATCTTTCTTCCGCGCACCTAATCAACGTGATTCTTCCGTTCACTTTTACAAGAATTAATTCAAGCGCGGTTCTTCCGCCCGCTGTTTTACTAGGATTAATTAAGTTACAATCAAAGATTTTGAGTAAATCAATACTTCAGTCGTGTCTCTTCCCTGTACACCTACGAGCAATTGTGGTACGTTACATCCGTCCACCTACAGGAGCTTAGTTTTTTGTAGAGACCTGTCTGATTCTGTCAGATCAATCTCTCCCTAAAAAAAACTTTCTCTGCTTGTACCAGAGAGACAAACTCAGCCAATATGGTTCATGTTCACTCACAATTATCAATTTACACTTAACATCAATAAAACAATTTGCTGTTTCTTACCCAGAGATGCTTTTTCTTTTCTGTAATTGCCACACGGATTCTTTTTGATCCTAGTGGGATTTCTTCCTCTGGTCCTGAATGAGATCTATCTCAAACTTTCGAGGTATGAGACCGGTCCGCCTGTTGCTTCCGGGTTTTTTTTTTTGCACTTTCCGTCAAATCCGTTCAGGACCAGGAGAAGAAGATTCCGGACGGGATCCAGCACTTCTGAGACCACTTGTAACAGCAATTTTCAGAGGTTAACAAAAACAGCATCAAAAGGTCAAGAAACTTTCAAGAGGCAAATTGTTATAAATAGAAAAGGTTTATTCTTCTGAGGACTCTTCACAACTCGCAGCTACCCAGTTTGGAAAAGAGGACCTGCTTGATTTCCACAAACAGCACATTTTATACAGTTTTCTTGAGAAGCCGTAAACCCCTCCTTCCCAGGCAGGTCAAATTGTTCTTTGTTCGTGAGAAGTCAAAAGGGCCTTCATTTACGATCTAAATGACCTCCTGCTTCCCTCAGGAGGAGGTGTGGGATCGCCCCCGTATTCTCCTGATTAGATCGCTTCTCGTGCTCTAGGTATGATTTTTTACATTAGCATTGTTTTTACGGCTGCTGAGTGAAGCAAATCTACCAGCCACTTGCACATTTTACCAGCATTTGGGTAGATGGTGCTAATTGTGTAACCCAGAACTGATCTTCTCCATGGCAACATAATAGTTTGTGTGTGAGCATCCGGAAAGCGTTCCTCCTATAAGGAGTTGCTAAGGCTAACAAGCCATCACCTTCCATTAGCATTCCATTGTCTGCCATTCATTTTGGCGTCACTTTGACAGCGAATAACTTTACATCTGAAGCGGTTAAAGACTCTATTTGTCCATTGTTTATTTCTAAAGAAACATGACAATGCATAAAAAGCCCCATTACCTTGTATCTCACGTTATGACTCCGTAGCAAACGTTATGGTAAAGATAGGCTAACGATTGTGTCATGACCACGCAACTTTCTGTCGCACAGTAGAGAAACTACCGTATATTCAGGAGAAGCTCGCAGGCAATCGGGGGGACGTGGAGGCTTACAGTCAAGGGAGAAGCCCATAGAGAGTCCATGAAAGCATCGGAACAAAATATTTCAGCAGCGTTTTGATGGATTGGAAATACTTCGGTGAGTTCATATGACATTTGGATTTCTCTTGGCACCGCTACCAGAAGACTTACAACTTTTAGACAGGTTGCTCACGTCACATCTTCGTCTTCAAGCTCAGTTTGAGTCTGCGCTGTACGCTCAGCCATCACCGGGAAAGTGCTGCTAATAGACTTTGCTTGTCTCCGTCGAAGTCTACGGGGTCGCTGTGTCCATTCATTTTACTGTCTATGGTTTACACCAGAAAGCATGTTGGGAGAAGCAGCTGTCAAAAACTCAACGTTAACAGAGACCCAAAGAATACCCATTTGGGTCGAACATTTCTTTTCTATGGAAAACTGTTGAACTATACAAAGTCCTAAAGGGTTATATAGATATTTTTTTCAAAGGTTTAAAGCCAGTATACATATAATAATGAAAACTCTTACTGCCATAATAACAAATCAGAGTGTTTCTATTACAGTTTTAACCCATAAATCAGAGGGGCTTGGGCTGACTCTACACCCTTCGAGACCGATGCTCACGGTGGGCCCGACAGCAGATCGCCCCGCTCTAACACAGCTCCACTATTGGCTGAGGCATCACAGGCTTCCTGGAAACATGACGTAAGAGCTTTTCAACTGCTCAGACGGCCCGCTATAGACCCTTTTAAGCCAACTGGGGCGCACATAATGCTCACTGATAGACACATTGTCTGAGCCAGAGAGCTGTTTTGGAGGGGCTTTGGGATTCATATGCGCCGGGCGACTTAGACTTTATTCACACAAGGAAAAGAAAATCACATCTTTACCCTCATATGACCCAGAACTAATATATTTTTTTGTGACAGAATAGATTGGGTCCAGGGGGCATTTGGCCTAAAATCAACTTGTCTTTTCCTGTACACATGCAGCCTCAGAATAAGCCCAGTGAATGAATGATTAACACAAAAACATTGTGCTTATATAAGACCTACGCATAACCACTTTCCAGAGGTCTGATTGGCTGCTGGAGTTGTCATCCTGGTTATATGTTAGGGAGATGCTGGATTTGATCTCAGTGTTCTGATTATAGTGGTCAGTCTGCTGGTCGGGGAACATCTGAACTCTGTGTGAGCGATTACAGATCGAGAGGAATAATCATGGGCAGCTCATACTCATTCTCACAAGCGGACTATGAGAGGTCTGCTCTTCAGATTTATGAACACATTCAATATCATACATGCCTTTTACCAGATGTAGGCATAGATGAGTCTCTGCTGAAATATTCTGGTTCCGACTCTAACGCTGCGCTGCAGGCTTTGAATAAGGAGATGCTCAACACGGTGCCAGGTTATGCCCGCCATCTTGGGTCTGCCATTGGTCCACTGACTTCAGTCCCGAACGCTGTCGGACTTGGAGCTCTGGTGATTTCCTTGATCATTGAGATCGCCATCAATGGCGGCACTCAGACAAGTGCTGACACATACAGCCTGTTACGACGAGTGTTTGCTGAAGAGAAAGCTTCGAGTGTCCGAGACACAATGGCAGAGTATCTGAAACGCCATGAAATGTGCATGAACAATACCCAAGAATTACGGGGGGAAATAAAAAGACTGGAACATCAGCTGAGCAACCATCTCACCATCCTCAGAAACTCCCTTCTGCATGACGGACAGATGAGCACTCGCGGGCTCAAGATCTGGGTCAACGGAGCCGCCTTCCATGTCCAGATGCTGATCCATGGTGCTCGCCTGGATGTTCAGGCTGGTAGACCTGCATCAGACTGTGTTCATAAAGTCAAATCTGCAATCGATGTGTATTTACGGTTCCTGTATAATTTGCTGGAGAAATACAAGACCTACAAGATCAATTCAGATATGCTTGAAACTGGTGTTGAATTTTATAGTAGTGATGCAGCTAGGACATGTCATGTGGTTAATAGAGAACATAAAAAGTGTTTTTCTAGAGTGTTCTCATATCCTGACCCATGTGATTATAAAGAAGTTCTGACAGCTTTAATGGATAATGTTTTCTCAAAGTATGAACCGATCAAAGGTTTAGAGAGTTATTTTTTAAATATCAAGAACAGTCTCTACTCTCGAATCCATGAGCGTGGTTCATTCACTGTGCCGTCAGCTGCAGGCTAGTGTAGATATTTGGTGTTGATAAGGGATGGCTCAGATGCTGGAGTGTGCGCTCATGTGTAGAGGTGTACTCCCCCCCCCCCCCTCCCTCCCTCCTCCCTCCTCCCTCCTCCCTCCTCCCTTCATGTCTTCAGCTGTCCTGTCAATAAAGGCCTAAAAATGGCCAAAAATAATATTTAAAAAACAATATTAATAATCTTTTAATTTAACATAGTAATTTTAAGTAAAAATAGAAAAAAAAGTGTTGATAAAACTTCCATTGTAATATTTTAACGTATTTACTCTCATCTTGTGATCTACATGTATATTTGATCTGTGTTCTGTCATGATGCTACTCGCTTAGGACAAAATACTCTGCTGAAATATTTTAGTCCTGTTTTCGGTTTAAAAATCCTTAAAATTACATCTGCTCCTCCTTCCTCATCGAAGACTTCTGAATCTTTGAATAAGTAAATGTTGTTCATTATAAAAGTGTAAGTGCTGAACTCGAGATGTCTCCTACTTCACTGTAAGGTTTGTATAACGTTTGCTTTTGTGATGTTCTCTTTAACAATAAAGGATCATGTGTGTTATTGTTCCACGTATCTGTGTATTTTAGCTTAAAGTGAATCAATTCCATAGCTGATTCCTAAGTGATCAAGTGTTTAGGACGTTCCAATTCAGCTCATTGCAGTTTCCGCCAGAAGTGGGCACTCGTGCAACGTAAGCAGTGACATACATCCAAGTGAAAGAGATGGAGGGAAGTTAGCAAGTGAAGGGCATCTCAATTTTGGACTGGAATGCAGCCCCGCAAACGCCGGCTATTCTAAGGTTTTAATCAGAAACAGGTGCGTAAGGATGGTCCGCCGGGGTCCCGATTGGAGACCGCTTGGATTGAGTGGAGTTTAAAAGGGCATCTCATCGAGTCAGAAGGAGGTTGTTGCTCGGTGAGGTCGTTGCTCAGCGAAGGGGGTTGGTTCCGAGTTGCAGACGCGGCAGATAAATGGAAGCCATGAGCGGGGTCTATCAAGGAAAGAGAGATAAGTGATATTCTGAGTTGGATTATGACATTATTGACGATTCTTGTAACTGTTCCAAAAACCTATGACGTGAAGCTGACTGTCTAAAGGAAGTTGTTGCAGTGAGTGACCTAAACTTCTCCATTGTCGCAATAAGGATTTTCTCGATGAGTGATGGATGAGATGCCGCGCTGAAGCCTTACCTTTGTGAGTGGAGTGATTCACAGTATCTTATAGTGTTTATTCACGTGTGTTTACCTGTGTGGATTGTAGCAACGATGGTTTCAACCTTCCTCCATTCTCTCTGGCTGAGCCCCGAAAAGAACAGTTACGCTGGTGAGCAACCTACCTCCATTCTCTCTGCCTGAGCCCCGAAGAGAACAGTTACGCTGGTTAGCAATCTACCTCCATTCTCTCTGCCTGAGTCCTGAAGAGAACAGTTACGCTTGTGAGCAACCTACCTCCAATCTCTCTGCCTGAGTCCTGAATAGAACAGTTACGCTGGTGAGCAACCTACCTCCATTCTCTCTGCCTGAGCCCCGAAGAGAACAGTTACGCTGGTGAGCAACCTACCTCCATTCTCTCTGCCTGAGCCCCGAAGAGAACAGTTACGCTTGTGAGCAACCTACCTCCAATCTCTCTGCCTGAGTCCTGAATAGAATAGTTACGCTGGTGAGCAACCTACCTCCAATCTCTCTGCCTGAGTCCTGAATAGAACAGTTACGCTGGTTAGCAATCTACCTCCATTCTCTCTGCCTGAGTCCTGAAGAGAACAGTTACGCTTGTGAGCAACCTACCTCCAATCTCTCTGCCTGAGTCCTGAATAGAACAGTTACGCTGGTTAGCAATCTACCTCCATTCTCTCTGCCTGAGCCCCGAAGAGAACAGTTACGCTGGTGAGTGGGCGGCCGAGCTGGCTTTGCTGGCGTAACCCCAGAGTGCAGTCTGGACGATGGGGCGGGGCGACACTTTTAGCAAGGAGTATAGAAGAACAAGAGGCGAACCTCTTATGCTTTTTTGGTAACAGCCACTAGGTGGTGCTTCGGTAGTGCGGCCGCCATTTTGGGGGTGAAGATTCCAACTGGAGTTACTGGACAACAGCACAGATAACAATTTTTTGAGGTAGTTTTTTCTTGCATTAGTGAGTATTTCCATTTTATGCAAATTTACACATTTACTACTATCATTAGTTACCAACTCCACTAGGCCTGAAATATATTTTGTATGTTTCAATCTCCTGGATCATGCTACAAACATGATGATCTTATAGAACATGATGCATTGCTGTGTTCGTTATCCTATAATTGCCACATTTGGACACTGGCTGTGTTTTTGTTTACATAGTCTTGCTTTAACCCTCTGGGGACGGCAAACGCACCGGTGCATTATTGAACATTATTTGTTTCCAGGTATGACTAAAAATGTGCTTTTGACTTTCATTTATATTTTGATTATATATATATATATATATATATATATATATATATATATATATATATATATATATATATATATATATATATATATATATATATATGTATGTATGTACAGTCGTGCTCAGAATTAATGGTACCCCTGGTAAATATGATAAAAATTGGCTGTAAAAAATAAATCTGCATCGTTTATCCTTTTGATCTTTCATTCAAAATATTGGCAAAAATCTAAACTTTCATTGAAGTAAAAGAATAGAAAGTGGGGGGGGGGGGAATCACATTATGAAATAAATGTTTATCTCCAAAACACGTTGGCCACAATTATTGGTACCCTTTTATTAAATACTTTTTGCCAAGACAACAGCTCTGAGTTTTATCCTATAATGCCTGATGAGTTTGGAGACAGACAAGAGATCAGAGACCATTCCGTCTTACAGAATCTCTCCAGATCCTTCAGATTCCCAGATCCATGTTGGTGGTGCTTCTCTTCAGTTCACTCCACTCATCAGGTCTGGGACGGTCATGGCAGAAGCTTCATTTTGTGCTACTTAACACATTTTTGTGTTGATTTTGATGTTTGTTT
>CM060625.1:24486036-24651036 GCA_030578275.1 Meda fulgida
TTTTTCTCTGTTTAACATGGGCCCGTTATCTCCGGTCCTGTTACAGCACTATAATTCATACATTTTACCACTATATCTTTGGACTGGCCATCATTAGGCCATTCTTGTGTTTACTTATGAAGCTTATTGGGTTCATACTTTACTCTCACGGCTTCAGGCATCTGCCTTGGGCTGTTTTAGAGCGAAGTCAAGCTCGCACAGCGTTTTGAAGGGGGTTCCCATAGCGTAAGCTACTTATGCAATAGGACAGACCTCTCGGAAGGGAACGTCTCGGTTACTAACGTAACCTCGGTTCCCTGAGAAGAGGGAACGACTGCGAAGAGCCAATGACTGCGCTAGCTGCTCATCTGTGTGTGCTGTGCAGCTACACTGCGTTTTAAAATATTTGGCTTCATATTCTCGAGAAAAGGAGTTTTCCCATAGTGTAAGCTACTTGCGCAATAGTCGTTCCCTCTTCTCAGGGAACCGAGGTTACGTTAGTAACTGAGACGTTTAGCTTGCTAATTAGCCTTCGACCGACAGTAGCGTTAGCTTTCTGGCTCATAGCTAATCTGAAGGGTTCTAAGAGCTGAGCGGACTATAAATATCTCTGGTTGCTAAGGGTGGCAAGTCGTATCTAAGGTCCTTCCTATTTCCTGGAGGAGTGAACAACATTTGCATTGCATAAGAACCTGATGGATGGGTGTACTGGCCTTATTAGATTTCTCTGGCATCTAACTATCCAGTAAGTTAAACAGTGACTCAAAAACCTTGCTGGACACCACAAGTCGTTTCTGAAGTTTATGATTCAACTGTGAAACTGTAAAAATATACAAAAGATACAATCACTAAAAATGAAATTGGAAAATTACAGATTGACAATAACGTAAGGATAATTAAACTAAGAAAATATACATCTTAATATCAAATAACCTTCTCAAATGTATTACACAATAAATTTAACACTGTGTACTTACAGACATTGCGTCTAACAGATGCAAAGAAAGGTGATGCTCAAAGATGTCACATAGCTACCACATTTTTCTGAACTATTGCAGTACTACTAGTACTTCCTGCTTCCTGAACTAAGAGGTTGTCTGTGACTGCTTTTCAAAATTAAAGTCCTCACTAGAAAAAACACTTTCAAAATAATAAACCTGAAAATCCTAAATAATTTCAGTCCTGCACACTCCCCGCCTGGGGTTTTTAGAATCCCAAATCAGCTTATAACTTATCATTGGGTGACAGAAGAAGGACAAGTTCAGAGACAGGACGTGACAGGATTTTCTGAATGCCATCCTTAGTCACTTTAACGTCAGCCTTCCTCACCAATCCATCTTTGCTTGGTGATGTTTTCACAACGATTGCCATTGGCCACTCATTTCTGTTGACTTGAATGTTCTTTACCAAGACAATATCCCCTTCTTTCAAATTAGTTTTTTTGTCTTGCCACTTTCGTCGGTGTTGCAAAGTACTGAGGTATTCTTTTTTCCATCTTGTCCAGAAGACATCTGCTAACCTTTGTACTTGTTTCCATTCTTCCTTAAGCAACTCATTATTCCCAAAGTCTCCAGGTGGGGGAGGTGTTGCACCTGTCTTTTGTGTCAAAAGAGTTGCAGGGGTGAGAATAAAGGGAAATTCTGGGTCAGAGGACAATGGGATTAAAGGCCGTGAATTCATCACTGCAGTAACTTCCGCCATGACCGTTGTCAAGACCTCATGTGTGAGACGGGAAGATTGATCTTTAAGTAGCATGCAATCAAGAATTCGACGTGCAATCCCGATCATTCGCTCCCAGTGACCACCCATATGAGAGGCATGAGTTGGATTGAATATCCAAGTGCAATTGTGTTCTCTCAGATATTTCTGCACATTCTCTGAGCTGACACAACAATCATCCATTTTGAGTTCACGAGAAGCTCCGACGAAATTTGTACCACGATCTGAATGCAGTTGTTTAACTGGCCCTCTGATTGCAAAGAATCTCCTTAAGGCATTGATGAAACTACTGGAGCTCATTGCTTCGATTACTTCAATGTGGACAGCTCTCGAGCACATACATGAAAACATAACTGCCCACCTCTTGGAATTAGCTTGACCTCTTCTGGTCTTACGGGCTGTCACTTCCCATGGTCCGAAAACATCAACACCCACATAGGTAAAGGGTGGAGCTACTGTCAACCGTTCCACTGGCAAATAAGACATCTGCTGATGCTCTGTCTTCCCTCGCAGCTTCTTGCAGATTACACACTTGTAAAGCAAACTGCGTATGCACCTCTTACCTCCTACAAGCCAAAATCCAGCAGCTCTGACAGCACCTTCTGTAAAGTGTCTGCCCTGATGTTTCACAGACTCATTATAATGTCGCACAATGAGTTTTGCCACATGATGTGTACCCGGGATGATAATAGGGTTAACTTCACAAGTTTCCAGACCTGACCTCACAATACGACCCCCTACTCGAAGTAAGCCATTGCTGCCAAGGACAGGAGATAGTTTCCTCAACACACTCTTATGAGGAAGGTTGTGAGATGCAGTGATGCTTTTAATCTCTGTTGGATAACTCTCCTTTTGAGCATTCTTCAACACAAGAATTTTTGCCTTCTCCAGCTCTTCTTCAGAAGGACCTTTGCAGCAGACATGCCATCCTCTGCAACTATCATCTTGCGAGCCTTTGGAGAAAGAGCTGGCAATGTGAATCAGACGAGCTATTGCTCTGGTGAGAGTGTTAAAGTTGGAGAATCTGCTAAATCTCTCAGAATTCCATGTGACCTTGGGAACTTCAGTAAGGTTTGAAACCACATGTGGGCGTATTTCAGAATCTGAGGTTGGATCCACAAGCACAAATGACTGTTGTGATTCAGACTGAAGCTGAGAAATATGCAAGAAGTGTGGGCCTGTAAGCCATGAACTGGCCCCTAGCGATGCTGCAGGTACAGATCGGGACCCTTGGTCTGCTGGGTTAAGCTCTGTGGGAACATACCGCCATTGTGCAGGCAAACTGGATTTATGTATACGTTGAATCCTGTTGTTCACGTATACATAGAACCTCCGTGTTTGATTACAAATGTAGCCTAGTACTACCTTGCTGTCAGTATAATACCAGATATGATCAAAGGTCATGTCCATCTCTTCCACTATCAACTCTGCAATCTCCACTGCTAATACAGCAGCACACAACTCCAGTCTTGGGACAGTAATTTCTGGCTGTGGTGCTAATTTGGATTTCCCAAATAAGAAGTTAACAGCTGTGTGACCATGTTGATCTGTCACCTTCAGGTATCCTACAGCAGCTATGGCTTTGACAGAAGCATCAGCAAAAACACAAAGTTCTTTACACTGGACATCGTACAGAGGAATGGGAATACAAACACGTGGTATTTGCAGTTCTTTCAAATCTTGAAAAGATTTTTTCCATTTTTTTCACTCTGCCTCCATGTCCTCTGGCAAAGGGGAATCCCAGCCCTCACCTTGTTTGGTAAGTTCCCTCAACAGTGACCTTCCTTGTATAGTGACAGGAGCAAGGAATCCAAGAGGGTCATACAAGCCATTCACGGTAGATAGGACTCCTCTCCGAGTGAAAGTCTTGTCATCATCCGAAACATGAAACATGAAACATGAAAGAGTCTGTTGCAACATTCCAGGACACACCAAGACTACGTAGGATGGGAAGGCCATTAGAGAAAAGCTGCAGATCTTTAATGCCCTCAGCACGATCTTCCAAAGGAAAGGCTTCAATCACATTTGGACAGTTAGAGATAATCTTGTGCAGTCTAAGGTTAGACACTGCAAGCATTTCTTGTGCACGTTTGAGAAGGTCGATCGCCTCTGCCTGTGTAGCGCATGATTTCAGCATGTCATCAACGTAGAACTCCTTCTCCACTAGCTTTCTGGTGTCACTGCCGAATCTCTCTTCATGTTCTTTGGTTGCTCTCCGTAGGCCATAGATAGCCACTGCTGGTGATGGGCTATTCCCGAAAACATGCACACGCATTCTGTGATCCACAATTTCGCCGTCAAGGTCATTGTTTCTGTACCACAGGAACCGAAGATAATCCCTATGATCCTCCCTAACCAGAAAACAATGGAACATGTGCTGTATGTCAGCAGTAATAGCCACAGGCTCTTTACGGAATCTCATCAGGACCCCGAGCAGGCTGTTATTCAAATCAGGGCCTGTGAGAAGTACATTGTTCAGTGAAACTCCCTCATATGGCGCACTTGAATCGAAGACAACTCGAATTTTGCCAGGTTTCTTAGGGTAGTAAACCCCCAAACAGTGGCAAGTACCACACTTCCTGACCTTGCTGAAGAGGTGGTGCAATTTCTGCATGCTCATTTTTAACAAGTTATCCATAAAATCCAGGAAGTGCGCTTTCATCTGTGATCGTTTGTTCAGAGTGTGTCGCAGCGCGAGAAGACGTTTGAATGCATAGTCTTTGTTGTTGGGTAGACTTTGTCTGGGCTCACGAAAGGGTAGCGGAGCAACCCAACTATTGCAGCTGTCTTGAAAAAACTCTTTGTCCATGATCTGAAGAAACCTAGTGTCTTCCACAGATGGAGCAATCTTATGATCACTTGCAGTGTAGGAGAAAACTGAATGACCAACACTTTCACCATCAGGCACTATCAGAATGGAGTCCTCAGATGTGGTTTCTAAAGGTTGTTGCCATTGTGGATTAACGTCCAACTTCTCTTTTACCTTGATTTGACTATAGCATGGACTCAGAAAGCTGTGACGGCCAATATCTAAGATGAAAGTCTTGTAAGTATGAACTGAAGATGGCCTATGAGCTCCTCTGAGACACACATCCCCAACGACAACCCAGCCCAAATCCAGTTTTTGGGCAAAAGGGGCGTTATTTGGACCATTGATTTGTTTGCGTACTTTGTGTACTTGCAGGATGTCTCTGCCCAGTAACATAAGAATCTCAGCATCAGAGTCGAGAGGTGGTATTTCTTGTGCTATGTGTCTCAAGTGGCTGTGATGAAACGCTGCACTAGGAGTTGGAATCTCTGTACGATTGTTTGGAATCTGATTACATTCTAGAAGAGTAGGGAGAGGTAGACTTATCTTTCCATCAATGAACTCCACAATGAAATCAGAAATTCGTCTCCCCGCTGTCTCTAGAAGGCCTGCACATGTTTTCAGTGTGTAGGGCAATGGAGTTGTTTTTATGTTAAAGATGTCAAAGAAATCGCTTCTCACCAAAGAGCGGTTGCTTTGCTCATCTAGGATAGCATACATCCTCTTTGCTTTCTCTTTGTGTCCAGCTGGATAGATGGAAACTAGACACATTTTTGAACAAGACCGTGCACTCAGACCTTCTCCGCAGACTTCCGTGCAATCAGATGTAACCTCATGACTTTCTGATTTGTATTTCTCCCCGCCATGCTCTGAGGTAGGGGTAGATGCCTGAGATTTCCAGGGGGCAGGGCCTGGATGAAGAGCCGAAGGATGACGGTCACTACCGCACTCTTTGCACTGAACTTCTACGGTGCAGTTTTTTGCAAGATGGTCTGTAGAAGAACAGCAACGGTAACACACAGACCGCTCTTTCAGGAACTGCATTCTATCTTGTAGAGATTTCTCTCTGAACCCTCTGCATCTTCTCAAAGGATGAGGTTTTCCATGTATTGGACAGCTTTTGTTCGGGCTAACTGATCTCTTTTCCTGTTCAGATGGTGTTTTAGTTGAAGGATAAATTTGAGTCTTGTGAACAGATATTGGCATTTGTCTTTGTCTCTCAAATCTTTCTCCTTTCTCGTATTTCACATGAGAAAACGTACTGAAACTCGGATCTGTACGCGCTTTTGCTTCTGAACGAACAAAATGTGCAAACACTGAGAAAGGTGGAAAAGCAACATGATGTTCTTGCTCATATTTGGATCCAAATGACATCCACTTTTCTTGAATGTTATACGGAAGTTTTTCCACAATAGGATTTACCCCCTTAGAAGTGTCCAAGTATGCCAGACCTGGTAAGTATCCTTCAAGCTTAGCAGCTTCTAGTTCTGAGAGAATGTCTCTTAAATCTCGAAGCTTTTGTGGGTCTTTGTTTGTCACTCTGGGGAAATCTTCAAGTTTGGCAAAAAGAGCATGTTCAATTGCTTCTGGAGAACCATATATTTCTTCAAGCCTCTGCCATGTCATTATCAGTGCAGCTGACGGATTTCTGATGTGAACCGCTTTCAGTCTCCGTGCATGTTCAGAAGATTCTCTACCGAGGTATTTAATTAAGAGATCAAGCTCTTCTGCTGGGGAAAGACCCAACCCAGAAATAGCACCTTGGAAAGATGATTTCCATGTCCAGTAATTAATGGGCTTGTCATCGAAGTAAGCCCTGCTGTCACAAGTTGCGAACGAGCTAGATACCTTGCGAGGTCATAGGTAATGGACAAGGAATCTCCTTTATCAGGGGGTCTACTCTGCATTTGGTAGTGATAAGTAGGATACTGCATTTTTGTGACATTTTGATTCATGTCTGCTCTAAAGTCCATGTTTTGTGAACTAATCGGTACATTTTTGAAATCTGACTCACTTTTGATTGGACTTACTAAGTGAGAAGCTAGAAGTGGTGGTTGAATTTCTTTTCCTCCACTAGATGGCAGTGTACCACTACTGACTTTGGATTGTGTTTTCACATAATCCGCTGTTCTGATTCGACTGTCCTCGATGGGAACAGGAACTGATACTCTGCTGGCTGCGCTACATTCTGTTTCTAAAAAAGCTTCCTCCAGTACCTGAGCTTCTACCAAAGCAGCATCCTTTTCTTTTTCCTCTTGCAAAGCCTCCAGAGTTGCTTGAAGTTGTGCCTGTTCAACTTTCAATTCTATTTCTCTTTTAGCATATGCTGCTCTGGCTTGTGCGGCTTCCGCTTTTGCTCTTGCCTTGAAAACCGCTATGCTGGCGCTCGAGTGGCGACTGGATGCCCTCGAAGAACGACTGGATGCTTTTAAGGAATGTGCGCTGACAGAGTGCACATCTTCAGCTGTGCCTTTAAGATCTGCTGAGTCTGTCTGACCTTCTGCCATGTTTATATGCGACGTAATCGTATGCAGAAAAATCAGATTGATGTGATAGAGACTTTGGAATTTTTTAAATCTTGATTCCACACAGTTCTTGAGCGACTTTCTCAGACTGTTGTATTGATGTCTTTTCACTGTACTGGCCTTATTAGATTTCTCTGGCATCTAACTATCCAGTAAGTTAAACAGTGACTCAAAAACCTCGCTGGACACCCACAGTCGTTTCTGAAGTTTATGATTCAACTGTGAAACTGTAAAAATATACAAAAGATACAATCACTAAAATGAAATTGGAAAATTACAGATTGACAATAACGTAAGGATAATTAAACTAAGAAAATATACATCTTAATATCAAATAACCTTCTCAAATGTATTACACAATAAATTTAACACTGTGTACTTACAGACATTGCGTCTAACAGATGCAAAGAAAGGTGATGCTCAAAGATGTCACATAGCTACCACATTTTTCTGAACTATTGCAGTACTACTAGTACTTCCTGCTTCCTGAACTAAGAGGTTGTCTGTGACTGCTTTTCAAAATTAAAGTCCTCACTAGAAAAAACACTTCCAAAATAATAAACCTGAAAATCCTAAATAATTTCAGTCCTGCACAATGGGAATGATTGTTCCAAGTGTTAGTCAAACCGTCAGGCTTAACCAGGGAAATTGAGTTATTGTTTGTAAAAACTTTAGTTTTTGATTGTAAAATTAATTAAAATATAAACTAATGTTTTAAAAATTTGTTATTTGGCAAGTGACCATGGTAAAACCAGGTTAATGCCCGACGAGGTGTCAGGTGTTAATGGAGGCAACCGTCCTCCGCGCCGGCCTCGCCGTCGTCCATTAATACCTGACAATGGACACCTCGTCGGACATTATTACCCCGAAAATCCACTGGATCCGTCAGCGCCACGTTTTTGATGCGTCCCTAGCTCGGCGTCAAAGTCCACTGGAAGCTCTCAGACGCGTTTTCAGCAGCGGAGCGTTGGTGACTTCTTCATTTTTCCTCAGAATCGGAGCGTTGTTTATTTGTTGTTTATTTGTTGTTCATTTGTTCTCTTTTGGCTCAGGAGCGGACAGCTGTGCTACCTTATTGATTTTTTTTTTTTCAATTTTCCTCTTTGTGCTTCTACAAGGTGCTTTATTTTGAAAATCGACCGGATCCTCGATGCCGTTCTGTGTCTGACTTCCTGCCCGGTACGATGTTTGACGCGGCAAGCGGCGAAAATAGAACTGCTACCTATTCTCTGCGGAGCGGCGAGGAGGGACGCTTCTGGGACGCTTCTGAGACGCGCCGCGTCCGCAGCTGGTGGACTTTAGAGCATTGACTATAATGGCCACGATTAGCTCCGGCATCCGCGACACTGACATTCTGCGCCGCAGACGGATCCAGAATCCAAAAGCGGCTGCTAAATGAATAAATGTAAAATAAGTGTTTTCTTGGTTTTCTATGGGATGAAAATGCATAACGTACAATTAAACGCGTTGCGTTCATATGCTGTGCTCATTTGCTTTTCTGTACGCTTTATTGTTGTTTCCTGAGTTTGGTCTTTTAAAACTCGAGTCTTTAAACTTTTTGCGTTCATATTCTGTGCTCATCTGTTATTCTGTGTAGTATGCATTATTATTATTAGTATGGTGTTTACTGAGTTTTGGATTACTGAGTTTATATCATTTATTTATTTTAATATCAGTCTTGCATTAAGCCATGATAGCGTGTCAGAACGTCCCTGAGGACGCGGGTTTCGTGACATCATCATGTACAATAGAAGTCCCATTTTTATTGGCTAGGCGCCGCAACCAATAAAACGGCTCGTTTGAACAAGCTGATAAGCAGTTCTGTCTTCCTTTGACCATCCACCAGTGGCTGATTCAATCACAATATCCAAATCATGATCCTCATCATTACCATTATCATTGGCAGCACATTAATTTTCATAAACTGCACAGAAAATCATTCAAACATATTCAAAGCGGTTTTCACAAAGTCTTTTGATTAACTTTGGTCACACTTGTCTAGGGAAATTATTCCCCGACCCATAGTTTCCTTTATAAGACAGACAATATCTTTTTTCCTTCAATGACCTAATATCAACATCATATCCGACACATTATTGATTTCAGAATCTTTAGACATAACTGTCTCTATCATTAACACTAATTACAGACCCTTTAGAAACACAATGGTTATCAAACTAAAACTAAACATCACCTGCAAATCTCTTTAAAGTGAGAGCTTCAGATTAGAGCTGCTTACAGCATTTGCTCTCTTCTCTCTCACTATTTCTATCATGACTGTTCAGTTACTATTCATACAGTATAAAATTTTTTTAACATGTCATCAATTTCACTGGTTTGGAAGCTTATTCTTCTATCAAATGGTAAGTCTGCCGATTCAACTTAACATTATCATTATTCCTTAGTCCCACTTATCTTTACCGTTTCACAGAAACCACAGGATTATATTATTCAAACTCAGTCCCTAAATTACACAGACAGCCGTCATAGCCGCTTGCACCTTCAACTCTAAAAATATGGCATCTATTCTTCAATACCCTTGTTTTCATAACATTAATACAATAAAGCGCATTCACATCATCATTTCAATCATTATTTTATCACTAACGTGTAGAATTTTCCCATTCTACTTGATAAAACTTTTCATACCTTTTCAACTTAGTTTGATTTAACAGGCGTTCATAAATAGTTCCATGAATTCTATCTTTCCCTACATTCCAGTTCCTTACCAATACTTTCTCTAACCATCTATTATCTTTCTCTCTCCCAACACTAGTAATGCTCCCTCTTCCAGCTCCCTGCATGCACATATACCATCTTTCTACACTCTGATTCTTTTCATTTTGCTTCGATCCAACAACTCACTGTGTGGAAAAAACTCGCATTTTCCCATCATCTATTCTACATGCAAATTCTTTCTTTTCTTCTACCTGCCTTTCTTTAATCCAACAATCAATAGTCTGCTCCACATTCTATACGCATTACGAATACAACCACAATAACTGCTTTTCACTTTTTATTCTCCACTCCACTAAACCAAGTTTCTTAAAACCCTGTGCTTTTGTACAATTTTACACGCTCATCAATCACAACTTTGCTCTAAACTTCATCATTCACAACATTGGTCAAAACATACAAAGATTTACAAGCACATTCTTCATTGCAGATAGCAGAAAGTAAATCAGTGTGTGTGTGTGTGTGTGTGTGTGTGTGTGTGTGTGTGTGTGTGTGTGTGTGTGTGTGTGGTGCTTGCGTGTTAGTAACAGAATAACTTCACTTCCCTGTTCAGCTTCAGGGCTCTCAGTACAAAGACAATCTCAAAATTTCATTTTGGAAAACTGATGTGTAAAAATTACCTATTTTTTTTGTTAGATGACCCCATTTTGGCTGAATCTCCTCTCTTGGATTTTTTCTTTCAGCGCGCGTCTATAATCTGTCAAACGTCTTTAACATACCCGGTTCTGTCACCTCGGACCGGCAAGGGTAGCAAATTTGCTCTGTAATTGCGGTTTACTCAATCTTTCTTCCGCGCACCTAATCAACGTGATTCTTCCGTTCACTTTTACAAGAATTAATTCAAGCGCGGTTCTTCCGCCCGCTGTTTTACTAGAATTAATTAAGTTACAATCAAACATTTTGAGTAAATCAATACTTCAGTCGTTGTCTCTTCCCTGTACACCTACGAGCAATTGTGGTACGTTACATCCGTCCACCTACAGGAGCTTAGTTTTTTTGTAGAGACCTGTCTGATTCTGTCAGATAAATCTCTCCCTAAAAAAACTTTCTCTGCTTGTACCAGAGAGACAAACTCAGCCAATATGGTTATGTTCACTCACAATTATCAATTTACACTTAACATCAATAAAACAATTTGCTGTTTCTTACCCAGAGATGCTTTTTCTTTTCTGTAATTGCCACACGGATTCTTTTTGATCCTAGTGGGATTTCTTCCTCTGGTCCTGAATGAGATCTATCTCAAACTTTCGAGGTATGAGACCGGTCCGCCTGTTGCTTCCGGGTTTTTTTTTTTTGCACTTTCCGTCAAATCCGTTCAGGACCAGGAGAAGAAGATTCCGGACGGGATCCAGCACTTCTGACACCACTTGTAACAGCAATTTTCAGAGGTTAACAAAAACAGCATCAAAAGGTCAAGAAACTTTCAAGAGGCAAATTGTTATAAATAGAAAAGGTTTATTCTTCTGAGGACTCTTCACAACCCGCAGCTACCCAGTTTGGAAAAGAGGACCTGCTTGGTTTCCACAAACAGCACATTTTATACAGTTTTCTTGAGAGGCCGTAAACCCCTCCTTCCAGGCAGGTCAAATTGTTCTTTGTTCGTGAGAAGTCAAAAGGGCCTTTATTTACGATCTAAATGACCTCCTGCTTCCCTCAGGAGGAGGTGCGGGATCGCCCCCGTATTCTCCTGATTAGATCGCTTCTCGTGCTCTAGGTATGATTTTTTACATTACCATTGTTTTTACGGCTGCTGAGTGAAGCAAATCTACCAGCCACTTGCACATTTTACCAGCATTTGGCTAGATGGTGCTAATTGTGTAACCCAGAAACTGATCTTCTCCATGGCAACATAATAGTTTGTGTGTGAGCATCCGGAAAGCGTTCCTCCTTTAAGGGAGTTGCTAAGGCTAACAAGCCATCACCTTCCATTAGCATTCCATTGTCTGCCATTCATTTTGGCGTCACTTTGACAGCGAATAACTTTACATCTGAAGCGTTTAAAGACTCTATTTGTCCATTGTTTATTTCTAAAGAAACATGACAATGCATAAAAAGCCCCCATTACCTTGTATCTCACGTTATGACTCCGTAGCAAACGTTATGGTAAAGATAGGCTAACGATTGTGTCATGACCACGCAACTTTCTGTCGCACAGTAGAGAAACTACCGTATATTCAGGAGAAGCTCGAAGGCAATCGGGGGGACGTGGAGGCTTACAGTCAAGGGAGAAGCCCATAGAGAGTCCATGAAAGCATCGGAACAAAATATTTCAGCAGCGTTTTGCTGGATTGGAAATACTTCAGTGAGTTCATATGACATTTGGATTTCTCTTGGCACCGCTACCAGAAGACTTACAACTTTTAGACAGGTTGCTTACGTCCCATCTACGTCTTCAAGCTCAGTTTGAGTCTGCGCTGTACGCTCAGCCATCACCGGGAAAGTGCTGCTAATAGACTTTGCTTGTCTCCGTCGAAGTCTACGGGGTCGCTGTGTCCATTCATTTTACTGTCCATGATTTACACCAGAAAGCATGTTGGGAGAAGCAGCTGTCAAAATCTCAACGTTTAACAGAGACGCAAAGAATACAGTTTCTATTACAGTTTTAACCCATAAATAAGAGGGGCTTGGGCTGACTCTTACACCCTTCGAGACCTATGCTCACGGTGGGCCCGACAGCAGATCGCCCCGCTCTAACACAGCTCCACTATTGGCTGAGGCATCACAGGCTTCCTGGAAACATGACGTATAGAGCTTTTCAACTGCTCAGACGGCCCGCTATAGACCCTTTTAAGCCAACTGGGGCGCACATAATGCTCACTGATAGACCACATTGTCTGAGCCAGAGAGCTGTTTTGGAGGGGCTTTGGGATTCATATGCGCCGGGCGACTTAGACTTTATTCACACCAGGAAAAGAAAATCACATCTTTACCCTCATATGACCCAGAAATAATATATTTTTTTGTGACAGAATAGATTGGGGTCCAGGGGGCATTTGGCCTAAAATCAACTTGTCTTTTCCTGTACACATGCAGCCTCAGAATAAGCCCAGTGAATGAATGATTAACACAAAAACATTGTGCTTATATAAGGACCTACGCATAACCACTTTCCAGAGGTCTGATTGGCTGCTGGAGTTGTCATCCTGGTTATATGTGAGGGAGATGCTGGATTTGATCTCAGTGTTCTGATTATAGTGGTCAGTCTGCTGGTCGGGGAACATCTGAACTCTGTGTGAGCGATTACAGATCGAGAGGAATAATCATGGCAGCTCATACTCATTCTCACAAGCGGACTATGAGAGGTCTGCTCTTGAGATTTATGAAGACATTCAATATCATACATGCCTCTTACCAGATGTAGGGATAGATGAGTCTCTGCTGAAATATTCTGGTTCCGACTCTAACGCTGCGCTGCAGGCTTTGAATAAGGAGATGCTCAACACGGTGCCAGGTTACGCCCGCAATCTTGGGTCTGCCATTGGTCCACTGACTCAGTCCCGAACGCTGTCGGACTTGGAGCGTTGGTGATTTCCTTGATCATTGAGATCGTCATCAAGGGCGGCACTCAGACAAGTGCTGACACATACAGCCTGATGCGACGAGTGTTTGGGGAAGATAAAGTTACGAATGTCCGAGACACAATGGCAGAGTATCTGAAACGCCATAAGATGTGCATGAACAATACCCAAGAATTACGGGGGGAATAAAAAGACTGGAACATCAGATGAGCAACCATCTCACCATCCTCAGAAACGCCCTTCTGCTGGACGGACAGATGAGCACTCGCGGGTTCAAGATCTGGGTCAACGGAGCCGCTTTCCACGTCCAGATGCTGATCCATGGTGCTCGCCTGGATATTCAGGCTGGTAGACCTGCATCAGACTGTGTTCATAAAGTCAAATCTGCAATCGATGTGTATTTACGGTTCCTGTATAATTTGCTGGAGAAATACAAGACCTACAAGATCAATTCAGATATGCTTGAAACTGGTGTTGAATTTTATAGTAGTGATGCAGCTAGGACATGTCATGTGGTTAATAGAGAACATAAAAAGTGTTTTTCTAGAGTGTTCTCATATCCTGACCCATGTGATTATAAAGAAGTTCTGACAGCTTTAATGGATAATGTTTTCTCAAAGTATGAACCGATCAAAGGTTTAGAGAGTTATTTTTTAAATATCAAGAACAGTCTCTACTCTCGAATCCATGAGCGTGGTTCATTCACTGTGCCGTCAGCTGCAGGCTAGTGTAGATATTTGGTGTTGATAAGGGATGGCTCAGATGCTGGAGTGTGCGCTCATGTGTAGAGGTGTTACTCCCCCCCCCCCTCCCTCCCTCCTCCCTCCCCTCCCTCCTCCTTCATGTCTTCAGATGTCCTGTCAATAAAGGCCTAAAAATGGCCAAAAATAATATTTTAAAAAACAATATTAATAATCTTTTAATTTAACATAGTAATTTTAAGTAAAAAAAGAAAAAAAGTGTTGATAAATCTTCCATTGTAATATTTTAACGTATTTACTCTCATCTTGTGATCTACATGTATATTTGATCTGTGTTCTGTCATGATGCTACTCGCTTAAGACAAAATACTCTGCTGAAATATTTTAGTCCTGTTTTCGGTTTAAAAATCCTTAAAATTACATCTGCTCCTCCTTCCCATCGAAGACTTCTGAATCTTTGAATAAGTAAATGTTGTTCATTATAAAAGTGTAAGTGCTGAACTCTAGATGTCTCCTACTTCACTGTAAGGTTTGTATAACATTTGCTTTTGTGATGTTCTCTTTAACAATAAAGGATCATGTGTCTTATTGTTCCACGTGTCTGTGTATTTTAACTTAAAGTGTTGCCAATATACAGCAGGCTTCTGCTGTGCCATAAAATTAATTTCTTTGTGGAATTTTAATTCCTTTTATTGAATTTGGGGCAACTGCACTATACCCGTATTTCTGTCTATTTCTATTTTATATATTTTATTCTGTTTTCATTTTTAAAAGTTTTTTAATGTCTTTCTTTCAGGGTTCAAAATGTACTTTTTTGACCACCAGCCAAATGGCTAGTAAATGTTCAAATCTTCACCAGCCACTCAATACATTACCATTGTTTTTTTACGGCTGCTGAGTGAAGCAAATTTTAACAGCCACTTGCACATTTTACCAGCATTTGGCTAGATGGTGCTGATTTTGAACCCTGTTTTCTTTGCCTTGGAGCGCTTTTGTCACGGGTGACTAGTCGCGGAGAAGACGGAACGAATATTCTGAGTTAAGGTTCCTATGGGGAGCGGCGCGCTTTCCAGGTGGGACCCACCGAGTCTCCGGTTTCAGGTAAACCACTTTTACACACGCACTCGCGAACTTCCCTAAGCACTTCCCCTCGGTGGAATCCCTGCCCCCATTTTGAAGTGCGTTCCACTTCGTGAAGTGGACGAGGGAAGTTTATATGGACAGACCCTCGTTCCCTCGATTTAGACCGAGAGAGCGAGTCTACTTCATATGTACACTTCAGGCAGCTCCATATACCACAATGCAACACGAGTGTGACGTCACCGCAGATCTCGTCTAATCACCACCACCAAAAACAACTATATGATATATGAATTCGAATTTTTTATATAAAACAACCCAAACACACCTATATACATTTGGATGCATTAAACAAATTCTTAAAGGGAAAAAGATAGTAAATAATAAATCAATTCCATAGCTGATTCCTAAGTGATCAAGTGTTTAGGACGTTCCAATTCAGCTCATTGCAGTTTCCGCCAGAAGTGGGCACTCATGCAACGTAAGCAGTGACATACATCCGAGTGAAAGAGATGGAGGGAAGTTAGCAAGTGCAGGGGCATCTCAAATTTATGGACTGGAATGCAGCCCCGCTCAAACGCCGGCTATTCTAAGGTTTCTTACTCAGAAACAGGTGCGTAAGGATGGTCCGCGGGGTCCCGATTGGAGAGCGCTTGGATTGAGTGGAGTTTAAAAGGGCATCTCATCGAGTCAGAAGGAGGGTTGTTGCTCGGTGAGTCGTTTGCTCAGCGAAGGGGGTTGGTTCCGAGTTGCAGACGCGGCAGATAAATGGAAGCCATGAGCGGGGGTCTATCAAGGAGAGAGAGATAAGTGATATTCTGAGTTGGATTATGACATTATTGACGATTCTTGTAACTGTTCCAAAAACCTATGACGTGAAGCTGACTGTCTAAAGGAAGTTGTTGCAGTGAGTGACCTAAACTTCTCCCATTGTCGCAATCAGGATTATCTCGATGATTGATGGATGAGATGCCGCGCTGAAGCCTTACCTTTGTGAGTGGAGTGATTCACAGTATCTTATAGTGTTTATTCACGTGTGTTTACCTGTGTGGATTGTAGCAACGATGGTTTCAACCTTCCTCCATTCTCTCTGGCTGAGCCCCCGAAAAGAACCGTTACACCTGGTGAGCAAACCTACATCCATTCCTCTCTGCCTGAGTCCTGAACAGAACAATTACGCTGGTGAGCAACCTACCTCCATTCTCTCTGCATGAGGTCGATGAAGAGAATAGTTACGCTGGTGAGCCAACAATACTCCATTTCTCTGCCTGAGGCCCGAAGAAGAACAGTTACGACTGGTGAATAACCTACACTCCAATTCTCTCTGCCTGAGGCGCCCCGAACCGCTAGAACAGGTTACGTTGTGAGCAACCTACCTACATTCTCTGTGCTGAGGCCCCGACGAGTAGCCAGTTACGCTGAGTGAGCAATATACCCTCCAATCTCTTTGCCTGAGCCCCGAAGAGAGAACCAGATACGTGTTGCAGCAACCTACCTCCATTCTCTCTGCCTGAGCCCCGAAGAGAACAGTTACGCTGTGTTGAGCAAACATACCTCCATTCTCTCTGCCTGAGCCCCGAAGAGAGCAGTTACCGTGGTGAGCAACCATACCTCCATTCTCTTTGCCTGAGCCCCGAAGAGAACAGTTACGCTGGTGAGCAACCTACCTACCATTCTCTCTGCCTGAGTCCTGAACAGAACAGTTACGCTGGTGAGCAACATACCTCCATTCTCTTTGCCTGAGTCCCGAAGAGAACAGTTACTCTGGTGAGCAACCTACCTCCATTCTCTCTGCCTGAGCCCCGAAGAGAAGCAAGTTACGCTGGTGAGCAACTACCTCCATTTCTCTCTGCCTGAGCCCCGAAGAGAACAGTTACGCTGGTGAGCAACCTACCTCCATTCTCTTTGCTGAGCCCCCCGAAGAGAAACAGTTACGCTGGTGGCCCCACCTACCTCCATTCTCTTTGCCTGAGCCCCGAAGAGAACAGTTACGCTGGTGAGCAACATACCTCCATTCTCTCTGCCCTGAGCCCGTGAAGAGAACAGTTACGCCTGGTGAGTAACATACCTCCATTCTCTCTGCCTGAGCCCTGAAGACGACAGTTACGCTGGTGAGCAACCTACTTCCATGTTCTTTGCCTGAGTCCTGAACAGAACAGTTACGCTGGTGAGCAACCTACCTCCATTCTCTTTACCTGAGCCCCGAAGAGAACAGTTACGCTGGTGAGCAACCTACCTCCATTCTCTCTGCCTGAGCCCCGAAGCTAACAGTTACGCTGGTGAGCAACATACCTCCATTCTCTCTGTCTGAGCCCCAAAGAGAACAGTTACGCTGGTGAGCAACCTACCTCCATTCTCTCTGCCTGAGCCCCGAACAGAGCAGTTACGCTGGTGAGCAACATACCTCCATTCTCTCTGCCTGAGCCTTGAAGAGAACAGTTACGCTGGTGAGCAACATACCTCCATTCTCTCTGCCTGAGCCCTGAAGAGAACAGTTACGCTGGTGAGCAACCTACCTCCATTCTCTCTGCCTGAGTCTTGAACAGAACAGTTACGCTGGTGAGCAACATACCTCCATTCTCTCTGCCTGAGTCGTGAAGAGAACAGTTACGCTGGTGAGCAACCTACCTCCATTCTCTCTGCCTGAGTCGTGAAGAGAACAGTTACGCTGGTGAGCAACCTACCTCGATTCTCTCTGCTTGAGTTCTGAACAGAACAGTTACGCTGGTGAGCAACCTACCTCCATTCTCTTTGCCTGAGCCCTGAAGAGAATAGTTACGCTGGTGAGTGTTTCATGTTCATAAAGGAGACTTGTGATGGGTCAAACACTAGCTTTTATTCAGCTCACTTCACATAGCTATCCTCGTGCATTTCTCATGTTTTTATACACTCCTTCCCCTTGTCTCGCCCCCATCCCAAGATAGCTCACTGGTGCCCTCTATTGGCTGACCTATATCGTAACATCTCCCTTCACATAACAAAGGAAAGTTCTTGAAATTGAACAACAGAACACATAACCCAACTTAATCAGAAAACCCCTTATACAGATTAACAGGTTTAACAAAACTAACTGTTATTCTGTGAATAGCTTAATGAATATTTCAGTAAGCATGACTTTTTTTTTTCTTTTTTTTTTTTTTACATAACATAGTCTTTAGAGTATCTAGCAGGCATTTTTATGTTGGATCTGGTTCTTGTGTGTCTTAGAATTGGGACTGTGGGTGGTACGGTATCTTCTTTGTTTGTTATTTGCTGTGCGGTTCTCTCTGAAGACTCTCCTGTCCCCCAGTAGTCATCATTTATGGTGAGTTGGTCTGCTGGTAAGGTGACTTTGAGCTGTTCAGGCACGGGACGAATGTCTTTTCTGTTGCGACGGTATTTCTTGCCTTTCACTAGCAGTACGTAGGAACGGTCACTGAGCTGATCGATGCAGATGCCAAACACCCATGTACTGGCTGGGTTATTGGGGTGAAGAAGGACCCGCACTGTCTGCCCTTGAATTATGCTCGTTATGTTGCGTGCTGTAGTGTCATAGCGTTGCTTCACTGCTGCTCCTTTGGCTGTTTTTCTTGTAACAACTTCTTGCACCACTTTAGGATGCAGAAGGGCCTCTCCAGTAGGCAGTGTGGTGCGTGTTCTCCGTGACATGAGCCTTTGAGTTGGAGAGCTATCAAGGCCTTCTGTTGGGGTGTTTCTCCATGCCAGCACTGCTTTCCAGAGGTCTCCCCCTTCCAAGGTGGACTTTTTTATCAGTGTTTTTGCTATTTTTACAGCTGACTCTGCTTTACCATTGCTTTGGCTGTGATATGGTGATGATGTGACATGGTTAAAGTCCCATTCCTCTGCAAATTTTTGAAAATCCATGCCACTGAAAGGCGGTCCGTTGTCTGTGAAAACCTCAAGGGGAATGCCATGTCTGCTGAACTGTCTTTTGCAGCACTCAATGACTGTGGATGATGTGTAATCTGGCATGCTGTCTATATCCCAGTAGTCAGAATAGTAATCCACCATAATTAGGAACATGGAGTCGTTTGCAGTAAATAGATCCATTCCTATTTTGGACCATGGAAGGTGAGGTATTTTGTGTGGAATCAATGTTTCTTTTTGCTGTTTCACATGGATAGTGTTGCATGTGGCACAACTGCTGACAAAGTTTTTGACTTCATCTGTGATGCCAGGCCAGAAAACTGCCTCACGAGCCTTTCTCAGGCTAGCCTCAATTCCAGAGTGTCCAGTGTGGATTTTTTCTAAAAAGGCAGGCCGCAGAGCTTCAGGAATGAGAATCCTCTGTCCTTTGAATATCAGGCCACTGTCACTGGCTAATTCCTCTTTGAAAGTCCAGAATGGTCGCAGTAAGCCATTGACAGCACCTTTGTGGTTGGGCCAACCTGTTTTAATGCAGGCATGTAGTTTTTGGAATAGCGTGTCTTTGGCAGAGTGTGTTTTGATGGTTTCCAATGTCTTCGTGGAGATATTGATACCGCTGGAATGGCTCACTTGTTCAAAGTCCTGTGATGTAAGACCCATTGTGTATACTGAGGCTGGTGTCTGCATTTGTGAGTGTGTCATGCTCGTCTGAGGCGCTCTAGAGAGGAAGTCGGCGACGTGCAAATCCTTGCCTGGTTTGTACTGCAGGTGTATCTGATATCTCTGTAGTCTCAATAGCATCCTCTGTAACCGCTTGGGTGCTGTCAGCAAGGGTTTTTTGAAGATTGTTTCAAGTGGTCTGTGATCACTATGTACAGTGATGTGCTCTCTTCCATGTAGATACTTGTCAAATTTATCACACGCAAAGACAATGGCAAGGCATTCTTTTTCAATCTGAGCATATTGTTGCTCTGTTGGGGTCAGTGTCCTGGACGCAAATGCAACAGGTTGTCCTTTCTGTAGGAGGGCTGCCCCTAAGCCTTTCTCGCTGGCATCACATTGCAGTGTGACCTCCTCTTTGATGTCATAGTATTTCAGTACAGGGTAGTGAGTGACTAAATCTTTGATCTTCTCCAAAGCAGCATCATGCTTTGGAGCCACGCCCAGTCAACGTCCTTGTCTGTCAGCCGTCTGAGAGGTTCACATATGTCTGACAGACGTGGCAGGAACTTTGACAAGTAGTTTACAAACCCCAAAAGCCTTTGGAGGGATTTTACATCGGTCGGTGTTTGCATGTTCTGGATTGCAGTTATTTTCTGCGGGTCCGGGCGTAAGCCTTCATTTGTGAGGAGGTGACCCATGTACGTTACACTAGGGAGCTTCAGCCGAAGTTTCTTTCTGTTCAGCTTCAAATTGACTTCCCTAGCTCTCTGTAGTAGGGCTGAGATGTTCTTGTCATGATCTGCCATTGCCTCTTTTGTAGTGTTGCCACACCCATAGACAAGAATGCCATCTGCAATCACACTGACTCCTCTAAGACCCTGCAATGCTTCATGCTGTCTCCTTTGGTACTCTTCAGCTGCCGGTTTTATTCCGAATGGCATCCGAAGCCACCTGTATCTTCCTTCAGGCGTCCAAAATGTGGTGAGGTAGCTGCTGGCTTCATCCAGCTTGATGTGCCAATAGCCATCCTTAGCATCGAGAACTGTGAAAAATTTTGCATTAGTTATTTCTAGAAGGATTTCTTCAATTGTGGGAATCTGGAAGTGTGATCTGAGCAAAGCTTTGTTCAATGGGGTAGGATCGATGCATATGCGCAGCTTGTCATTCTTTTCTATAACCACCATGTTGCTTATCCACGGGGTTGGTTCCGTAACTTTAGCAATGACCCCCTTTTGTTCCATTTCCTGAATGGCTTTGAGAATTTTTGATTTGATGGGAATAGGAATCCGTCTTGGTAACTGCTGTACAGGCTGGACTGTGGGGTCAATCTCAAGGTGTAGTTCCCCTGGGAGGCATCCTAATCCATCAAACACATCTTCATACATGGAGATGATTTCATCCGTTGTGTTGGGTGCGACTGACTCCTCTTTCGTGTCAATATTGTGTATTACGTGGTTGGTGTTTATTTGAAGTAGATTGAGTTTCTGGCAGGTTTCAGCTGAAAGCAGTGGTATGTGCGATGTCTCCATTACTTGAAATCTGAGGATGTATTTGTGCCCTTCATGGTCTGTTTTGAGGTCACATTCACCCTTAGGCTTGATTAGCGTGCCATTATACAGCTTGAGTGTGGCTTTGCTGGGCATTAAAACTGGATTGCCATCTTGCAGTAAGCGTTGGAGGTCACGAAAACCGATTACATTGACTGTGGAACCTGTGTCTAGCTGGCACTTCAGGGTATATTGGGAATCGTCATTGAATGACTTTACGTTGTGTGGGGTCAGCTTCAGATTTATAAACCATTTGCTTTGGTTGGCTTGCATACAGTTTACATGTGAGATGTACCACATTGCATCTGCTTGTTCTTCAGACTGTACGTCTGCCTCTACTAAGTTCAGCTGTGGTTTGTGTTGTCTTTGTTTGCAAACACGTGCAAAATGATTTCGTTTGCCACATGTTTTACAGATTACACCATAAGCGGGGCATTTGGCTTTTGCATGCAGTGATCCACAGTACTGGCATGAGTTGTTATGTTGCCTTTTTTTGTGATCCTCAGTTACGTTTGTCTGTTTGTACCCCTGCCTGCCGCGTTCAGAATAGTTTTTCTCTGGAAGTGAAGTTGATGACGTCATCCCACTTCTGACACCATGTTTCATGTTCATAAAGGAGACTTGTGATGGGTCAAACACTAGCTTTTATTCAGCTCACTTCACAGAGCTATCCTCGTGCATTTCTCATGTTTTTATACACTCCTTCCCCTTGTCTCGCCCCAATCCCAAGATAGCTAACTGGTGCCCTCTATTGGCTGACCTATATCGTAACAGTGAGCAACCTTCCTCCATTCTCTTTGCCTGAGCCCCGAAGAGAACAGTTACGCTGGTGAGCAATCTACCTCCATTCTCTCTGCCTGAGTCCTGAACACAACAGTTACGCTGGTGAGCAACCTTCCTCCATTCTCTTTGCCTGAGCCCTGAAGAGAACAGTTACGCTGGTGAGCAACATACCTCCATTCTCTCTGCCTGAGCCCCGAAGAGAACAGTTACGCTGGTGAGCAACCTACCTCCATTCTCTCTGCCTGAGCCCCGAAGAGAACAGTTACGGCTGGTGAGCATCTACCTCCATTCCTCTTGCCTGAGCCCCGAAGAGAACAGTTACTCTGGTGAGCAACTCTACCTCCATTCTCTTTGCCTGAGCCCGAAGAGAACAGTTACCTGGTGAGGCAACCTACCTCCTTTCTCTTGCTGCCTGAGACCGAGACAGAACAGTTACGCTGGTGAGCAACCTACTCCATTCTCTCTGCCTTGAGTCCTGAAGAGAACAGTTACGCTGGTGAGCAACCTACCTCCTTTCTCTTTGCCTGAGCCCGTAAGAGAACAGTTACGCTGGTGAGCAAACCTACCTTCCATTCTCTTTGCCTGAGCCCCGAAGAGAACAGTTACGCTGGTGAGCACCTACCTCTATTCTCTTTGCCTGAGTCCTGAAAGAAGAACCGCTACGCTGGTGAGCAACATACCTCCATTCTCTTCTGCCTGAGGTCCTGAAGAGAACAGTTACGCTGGTGAGCAACCTACCTCCATTCTCTCTGCCTGAGTCCTGAAGAGAACAGTTACGCTGGTGAGCAACCTACCTCCATTCTCGTTGCCTGAGCCCAGAAGAGAACAGTTACGCTGGTGAGCAACTTACTCTCCATTCTCTTTGCCTGAGCCCCGAAGAGAACAGTTACGCTGGTGAGCAACCTACTCCATTCTCTTTGCCTTAGCCCGAAGAGAACAGTTACGCTGGTGAGCAACCTACCTCCATTCTCTCTGCCTGAGCCTCGAACGGAGAACAGTTACGCTGGTGAGCAATCTACCTCCATTCTCTCTGCCTGAGCCCCGAAGAGAACAGTTACGCTGGTGAGCAACCTACCTCCATTCTCTCTGCCTGAGTCCTGAAGAGAACAGTAACGCTGGTGAGCAACCTACCTCCATTCTCTCTGCCTGAGCCCCTGAAGAGAACAGTTACGCTGGTGAGCAACCTACCTCCATTCTCTCTGCCTGAGCCCTGAAGAGAACAAGTTACGCTGGTGAGCAACCTACCTCCATTCTCTGCTGCCTGAGCCCCTGAAGAGAACAGTTACGCTGGTGAGCAACCTACCTCCGTTCTCTTTGCCTGAGCCCTGAAGCAGAACAGTTACGCTGGTGAGCAACCTACCTCCATTCTCTTTGCCTGAGCCCCGAAGAGAACAGTTACGCTGGTGAGCAACCTACCTCCATTCTCTCTGCCTGAGCCCCGAAGAGAACAGTTACGCTGGGTGAGCAACCTACCTCCATTCTCTCTGCCTGAGCCCTGAAGAGACAGTTACGCTGGTGAGCAACCTACCTCCATTCTCTTTGCCTGAGTCCCCTGAACAGAACAGTTACGCTGGTGAGCAACCTACCTCCATTCTCTTTGCCTGAGCCCCGAAGAGAACAGTTACGCTGGTGAGCAACCTACCTCCATTCTCTTGCCTGAGTCCCTGAAGAGAACAGTTACGCTGGTGAGCAACATACCTCCATTTCTCTGCCTGAGCCCTGAAGAGAACGAGTACGCTGGTGAGCAACCTACCTCCATTCTCTCTGCTGAGCCCCGATCAGAACAGTTACGCTGGTGGAGCAACCATACCTCCATTATCTCTGCCTGAGCCGAAGAGAACAGTTACGCTGGAGAGCAACCTACCTCCATTCCTCTCTGCTGAGCCCCTGGAAGAAGAACAGTTACGCTGGTGAGCAACCTACCTCCATTCTCTCTTGCCTGAGCCCGAAGAGAACAGTTACGCTGGTGAGCAACCTACCTCCATTCTCTTGCCTGAGTGCCCCGAAGAGAACTGTTACGCTGGTGAGGCAACCTTCCTCTCATTCTCTTTGCCTGAGCCCCGAAGAGAACAGTTACGCGGGTGCAACTACCTCCATTCTCTTTGCCTGAGCCCGAAGAGAACAGTTACGCTGGTGTGCAACATACCTCCATTCTCTCTGCCTGAGTCCTGAAGAGAACAGTTTACGCTGGTGAGCTAACATACCTCCATCTCTCTGCCTGAGTCCTGAACAGAACAGTTACGCTGGTGAGCAATCTACCTTCATTCTCTTTGCCTGAGCCCCGAAGAGAACAGTTACGCTGGTGAGTAACCTACCTCCATTCTCTTTGCCTGAGTCCTGAACAGAACCGCTACGCTGGTGAGCAACATACCTCCATTCTCTCTGCCTGAGTCGTGAAGAAAGTTACGCTGGTGAGCAACCTACCTCCATTGTCTCTGCCTGAGTCGTGAAGAGAACAGTTACGCTGGTGAGCAACCTACCTCCATTCTCTCTGCTTGAGTCCTGAACAGAACAGTTACGCTGGTGAGCAATCTACCTTCATTCTCTTTACCTGAGCCCGAAGAGAACAGTTACGCTGGTGAGCAACCTACCTCCATTCTCTTTGCCTGAGTCCTGAACAGAACCGCTACGCTGGTGAGCAACATACCTCCATTCTCTCTGCCTGAGTCGTGAAGAGAACAGTTACGCTGGTGAGCAACCTACCTCCATTGTCTCTGCCTGAGTCGTGAAGAGAACAGTTACGCTGGTGAGCAACCTACCTCCAATCTCTCTGCTTGAGTCCTTAACAGAACAGTTACGCTGGTGAGCAACCTACCTCCATTCTCTTTGCCTGAGCCCTGAAGAGAACAGTTACGCTGGTGAGCAACCTTCCTCCATTCTCTTTGCCTGAGCCCTGAAGAGAACAGTTACGCTGATGAGCAACCTTCCTCCATTCTCTTTGCCTGAGCCCCGAAGAGAACAGTTACGCTGGGAGCAATCTACCTCCATTTTCTTTTCCTGAGTCCTGAACAGAACAGTTACGCTGGTGAGCAACCTACCTCCATTCTCTTTACCTGAGCCCCGAAGAGAACAGTTACGCTGGTGAGCAACCTACCTCCATTCTCTCTGCCTGAGCCCCGAAGCTAACAGTTACGCTGATGAGCAACATACCTCCATTCTCTCTGTCTGAGCCCCAAAGAGAAAAGTTACGCTGGTGAGCAACCTACCTCCATTCTCTCTGCCTGAGCCCCGAACAGAACAGTTACGGTGGTGAGCAACATACCTCCATTCTCTCTGCCTGAGTCCTGAAGAGAACAGTTACGCTGGTGAGCAACATACCTCCATTCTCTCTGCCTGAGCCCTGAAGAGAACAGTTACGCTGGTGAGCAACCTACCTCCATTCTCTCTGCCTGAGCCCCGAAGAGGACAGTTACGCTGGTGAGCAACCTACCTCCATTCTGTGTGCCTGAGCCCTGAAGAGAACAGTTACGCTGGTGAGCAACAAACCTCCATTCTCTCTGCCTGAGCCCTGAAGAGAACAGTTACGCTGGTGAGCAACATACCTCCGTTCTCTTTGCCTGAGCCCCGAACAGAACAGTTACGCTGGTGTGCAACCTTCCTCCATTATCTCTGCCTGAGCCCCGAAGAGAACAGTTACGCTGGTGAGCAACCTACCTCCATTCTCTCTGCCTGAGCCCCGAAGAGAACAGTTACGCTGGTGAGCAACCTACCTCCATTCTCTTTGCCTGAGCCCCGAAGAGAAACAGTACGCTGGTGAGCAATCTACCTCCATTCTCTCTGCCTGAGTCCATGAAGAGAACAGTTACACTGGTGAGCAACGTACCTCCATTCTCTCTGCCTGAGTCCGTGAACGAAAACAGTACGCTGGTGAGCAACCTACCTCTATTCTCTCTGCCTGAGTCCTGAACAGAACAGTTACGCTGGGTGAGCAACCTACCTCCATTCTCTCTGCCTGAGTCTGAAGAGAACAGTTACGCTGGTGAGCAACATACCTCCCTTCTCTCTGCTTGAGTCCTGAAGAGAACAGTTACGCTGGTGAGCAACCTACCTCACTTCTCTGCTGCCTGAGCCCGAAGAGAACAGTTACGCTGGTGAGCAACCTACCTCCATTCTCTTTGCCTGAGCCCTGAAGAGAACAGTTACGCTGGTGAGCAACCTTCCTCCATTCTCTCTGCCTGAGCCCCGAAGAGAACAGTTACGCTGGTGAGCAACCTACCTCCATTCTCTTTGCCTGAGTCCTGAACAGAACAGTTACGCTGGTGAGCAACCTTCCTCCATTCTCTCTACCTGAGCCCGAAGAGACCAGTTACGCTGGTGAGCAATCTACCTCCATTCTCTTTGCCTGAGCCCCGAAGAGAACAGTTACGCTGGTGAGCAACATACCTCCATTCTCTTTGCCTGAGTCCTGAACAGAACCGCTACGCTGGTGAGCAACATACCTCCATTCTCTCTGCCTGAGTCGTGAAGAGAACAGTTACTTTGGTGAGCAACCTACCTCCATTGTCTCTGCCTGAGTCGTGAAGAGAACAGTTACGCTGGTGAGCAACCTACCTCCATTCTCTCTGCTTGAGTCCTGAACAGAACAGTTACGCTGGTGAGCAACCTACCTCCATTCTCTTTGCCTGAGCCCTGAAGAGAACACTTACGCTGGTGAGCAACCTTCCTCCATTCTCTTTGTCTGAGCCCTGAAGAGAATAGTTACGCTGATGAGCAACCTTCCTCCATTCTCTTTGCCTGAGCCCCGAAGAGAACAGTTACGCTGGTGAGCAATCTACCTCCATTCTCTTTGCCTGAGTCCTGAACAGAACAGTTACACTGGTGAGCAACCTTCCTCCATTCTCTCTACCTGAGCCCCGAAGAGAACAGTTACGCTGGTGAGCAATCTACCTCCATTCTCTTTGCCTGAGCCCCGAAGAGAACAGTTACGCTGGTGAGCAACATACCTCCATTCTCTTTGCCTGAGTCCTGAACAGAACAGTTACGTCTGGTGAGCAACCTACCTCCATTCTCTCTGCCTGATTCCTGAACAGAAAAGTTACGCTGGTGAGCAGCCTACCTCCATTCTCTCTGCCTGAGCCCCGAAAAGAACAGTTACGCTGGTGAGCAATCTACCTCCGTTCTCTTTGCCTGAGCCCCGAAAGAACAGTTACGCTGGTGAGCAACCTACCTCCATTCTCTTTGCCTGAGCCCCGAAGAGAACAGTTACGCTGGTGAGCAACCTACCTCTATTCTCTTTGCCTGAGTCCTGAACAGAACCGCTACGCTGGTGAGCAACATACCTCCATTCTCTCTGCCTGAGTCGTGAAGAGAACAGTTACGCTGGTGAGCAACCTACCTCCATTGTCTCTGCCTGAGTCGTGGACAGAACAATTACGCTGGTGAGCAATCTACCTCCATTCTCTTTGCCTGAGCCCCGAAGAGAACAGTTACGCTGGTGAGCAACCTACCTCTATACTCTTTGCCTGAGTCCTGAACAGAACCGCTACGCTGGTGAGCAACATACCTCCATTCTCTCTCTGAGTCGTGAAGAGAACAGTTACGCTGGTGAGCAACCTACCTCCATTGTCTCTGCCTGAGTCGTGAAGAGAACAGTTACGCTGGTGAGCAACCTACCTCCATTCTCTCTGCTTGAGTCCTGAACAGAACAGTTACGCTGGTGAGCAACCTACCTCCATTCTCTTTGCCTGAGCCCGAAGAGAACAGTTACGCTGGTGAGCAACCTTCCTCCATTCTCTTTGCCTGAGCCCTGAAGAGAACAGTTACGCTGATGAGCAACCTTCCTCCATTCTCTTTGCCTGAGCCCCGAAGAGAACAGTTACGCTGGTGAGCAATCTACCTCCATTCTCTTTGCCTGAGTCCTGAACAGAACAGTTACGCTGGTGAGCAACCTTCCTCCATTCTCTTTGCCTGAGCCCTGAAGAGAACAGTTACGCTGGTGAGCAACCTTCCTCCATTCTCTTTGCCTGAGCCCCGAAGAGAACAGTTACGCTGGTGAGCAATCTACCTCCATTCTCTCTGCCTGAGTCGTGAAGAGAACAGTTACACTGGTGAGCAACGTACCTCCATTCTCTCTGCCTGAGTCGTGAAGAAAACAGTTACGCTGGTGAGCAACCTTCCTCTATTCTCTCTGCCTGAGTCCTGAACAGAACAGTTACGCTGGTGAGCAACCTACCTCCATTCTCTCTGCCTGAGTCCTGAAGAGAACAGTTACGCTGGTGAGCAACATACCTCCCTTCTCTCTGCCTGAGTCCTGAAGAGAACAGTTACGCTGGTGAGCAACCTACCTCCATTCTCTCTGCCTGAGCCCCGAAGAGAACAGTTACGCTGGTGAGCAACCTACCTCCATTCCTTTTGCCTGAGCCCTGAAGAGAACAGTTACGCTGGTGAGCAACATACCTCCATTCTCTCTGCCTGAGCCCCGAAGAGAACAGTTACGCTGGTGAGCAACCTACCTCCATTCTCTCTGCCTGAGCCCGAAGAGAACAGTTACGCTGCTGAGCAACCTACCTCCATTCTCTTTTTCTGAGTCCTGAACAGAACAATTACGCTGGTGAGCAATCTATCTCCATTCTCTTTGCCTGAGCCCCGAAGAGAACAGTTACGCTGGTGAGCAACCTACCTCCATTCTCTTTGCCTGAGTCCTGAACAGAACCGCTACGCTGGTGAGCAACCTACCTCCATTCTCTTTACCTGAGCCCGAAGAGAACAGTTACGCTGGTGAGCAACCTACCTCCATTCTCTCTGCCTGAGCCCCGAACAGAACAGTTACGGTGGTGAGCAACATACCTCCATTCTCTGACTGAGTCCTGAAGAGAACAGTTACGCTGGTGAGCAACATACCTCCATTCTCTCTGCCTGAGCCCTGAAGAGAACAGTTACGCTGGTGAGCAACCTACCTCCATTCTCTCTGCCTGAGCCCCGAAGAGGGACAGTTACGCTGGTGAGCAACCTACCTCCATTCTGTGTGCCTGAGCCCTGAAGAGAACAGTTACGCTGGTGAGCAACAAACCTCCATTCTCTCTGCCTGAGCCCTGAAGAGAACAGTTACGCTGGTGAGTAACATACCTCCGTTCTCTTTGCCTGAGCCCCGAACAGAACAGTTACGCTGGTGTGCAACCTTCCTCCATTATCTCTGCCTGAGCCCCGAAGAGAACAGTTACGCTGGTGAGCAACCTACCTCCATTCTCTCTGCCTGAGCCCGAAGAGAACAGTTATGCTGGTGAGCAACCTACCTCCATTCTCTTTGCCTGAGTCCTGGACAGAACAATTACGCTGGTGAGCAATCTACCTCCATTCTCTTTGCCTGAGCCCGAAGAGAACAGTTACGCTGGTGAGCAACCTACCTCCATTCTCTTTGCCTGAGTCCTGAAGAAACCGCTACGCTGGTGAGCAACTTACCTCCATTCTCTCTGCCTGAGTCGTGAAGAGAACAGTTACTTTGGTGAGCAACCTACCTCATTGTCTCTGCCTGAGTCGTGAAGAGAACAGTTATGCTGGTGAGCAACCTACCTCCATTCTCTCTGCTTGAGTCCTGAACAGAACAGTTACGCTGGTGAGCAACCTACCTCCATTCTCTTTGCCTGAGCCCTGAAGAGAACATTACGTACGCTGGTGAGCAACCTTCCTCCATTCTCTTTGTCTGAGCCCTGAAGAGAATAGTTACGCTGATGAGCAACCTTCCTCCATTCTCTTTGCCTGAGCCCCGAAGAGAACAGTTACGCTGGTGAGCAATCTACCTCCATTCTCTTTGCCTGAGTCCTGAACAGAACAGTTACGCTGGTGAGCAACCTTCCTCCATTCTCTCTACCTGAGCCCCGAAGAGACCAGTTTACGCTGGTGAGCAATCTACCTCCATTCTCTTTGCCTGAGCCCCGAAGAGAACAGTTACGCTGTGAGCAACATACCTCCATTCTCTTTGCCTGAGTCCTGAACAGAACCGCTACGCTGGTGAGCAACATACCTCCATTCTCTCTGCCTGAGTCGTGAAGAGAACAGTTACTTTGGTGACCAACCTACCTCCATTGTCTCTGCCTGAGTCGTGAAGAGAACAGTTACGCTGGTGAGCAACCTACCTCCATTCTCTCTGCTTGAGTCCTGAACAGAACAGTTACGCTGGTGAGCAACCTACCTCCATTCCCTTTGCCTGAGCCCTGAAGAGAACACTTACGCTGGTGGCAACCTTCCTCCATTCTCTTTGTCTGAGCCCTGAAGAGAATAGTTACGCTGATGAGCAACCTTCCTCCATTCTCTTTGCCTGAGCCCGAAGAGAACAGTTACGCTGGTGAGCAATCTACCTCCATTCTCTTTGCCTGAGTCCTGAACAGAACAGTTACACTGGTGAGCAACCTTCCTCCATTCTCTCTACCTGAGCCCCGAAGAGAACAGTTACGCTGGTGAGCAATCTACCTCCATTCTCTTTGCCTGAGCCCCGAAGAGAACAGTTACGCTGGTGAGCAACATACTCCATTCTCTTTGCCTGAGTCCTGAAGAGAACAGTTACGCTGGTGAGCAACCTACCTCCATTCTCTCTGCCTGAGTCCTGAACAGAAAAGTTACGCTGGTGAGCAGCCTACCTCCATTCTCTCTGCCTGAGCCCCGAAGAGAACAGTTACGCTGGTGAGCAATCTACCTCCGTTCTCTTTGCCTGAGCCCCGAAGAGACAGTTACGCTGGTGAGCAACCTACCTCCATTCTCTTTGCCTGAGCCCCGAAGAGAACAGTACGCTGGTGAGCAACCTACCTCTATTCTCTTTGCCTGAGTCCTGAACAGAACCGCTACGCTGGTGAGCAACATACCTCCATTCTCTCTGCCTGAGTCGTGAAGAGAACAGTTACGCTGGTGAGCAACCTACCTCCATTGTCTCTGCCTGAGTCGTGGACAGAACAATTACGCTGGTGAGCAATCTACCTCCATTCTCTTTGCCTGAGCCCCGAAGAGAACAGTTACGCTGGAGAGCAACCTACCTCTATTCTCTTTGCCTGAGTCCTGAACAGAACCGCTACGCTGGTGAGCAACATACCTCCATTCTCTCTGCCTGAGTCGTGAAGAAACAGTTACGCTGGTGAGCAACCTACCTCCATTGTCTCTGCCTGAGTCGTGAAGAGAACAGTTACGCTGGTGAGCAACCTACCTCCATTCTCTTTGCTGAGCCCTGAAGAGAACAGTTACGCTGGTGAGCAACATACCTCCATTCTCTCTGCCTGAGCCCCGAAGAGAACAGTTACGCTGGTGAGCAACCTACCTCCATTCTCTCTGCCTGAGCCCCGAAGAAACAGTTACGCTGCTGAGCAACCTACCTCCATTCTCTTTTTCTGAGTCCTGAACAGAACAATTACGCTGGTGAGCAATCTATCTCCATTCTCTTTGCCTGAGCCCCGAAGAGAACAGTTACGCTGGTGAGCAACCTACCTCCATTCTCTTTGCCTGAGTCCTGAACAGAACCGCTACGCTGGTGAGCAACCTACCTCCATTCTCTTTACCTGAGCCCCGAAGAGAACAGTTACGCTGGTGAGCAACCTACCTCCATTCTCCTGCCTGAGCCCGAACAGAACAGTTACGGGGTGAGCAACATACCTCCATTCTCTGACTGAGTCCTGAAGAGAACAGTTACGCTGGTGCACATACCTCCATTCTCTCTGCCTGAGCCCTGAAGAGAACAGTTACGCTGGTGAGCAACCTACCTCCATTCTCTCTGCCTGAGCCCCGAAGAGGACAGTTACGCTGGTGAGCAACCTACCTCCATTCTGTGTGCCTGAGCCCTGAAGAGAACAGTTACGCTGGTGAGCAACAAACCTCCATTCTCTCTGCCTGAGCCCTGAAGAGAACAGTTACGCTGGTGAGTAACATACCTCCGTTCTCTTTGCCTGAGCCCCGAACAGAACAGTTACGCTGGTGTGCAACCTTCCTCCATTATCTCTGCCTGAGCCCCGAAGAGACAGTTACGCTGGTGAGCAACCTACCTCCATTCTCTCTGCCTGAGCCCCGAAGAGAACAGTTACGCTGGTGAGCAACCTACCTCCATTCTCTTTGCCTGAGCCCTGAAGAGAACAGTTACGCTGGTGAGCAACATACCTCCATTCTCTCTGCCTGAGCCCCGAAGAGAACAGTTACGCTGGTGAGCAACCTACCTCCATTCTCTCTGCCTGAGCCCCGAAGAGAACAGTTACGCTGCTGAGCAACCTACCTCCATTCTCTTTTTCTGAGTCCTGAACAGAAAAATTACGCTGGTGAGCGATCTATCTCCATTCTCTTTGCCTGAGCCCCGAAGAGAACAGTTACGCTGGTGAGCAACCTACCTCCATTCTCTTTGCCTGAGTCCTGAACAGAACCGCTACGCTGGTGAGCAACATACCTCCATTCTCTCTGCCTGAGTCGTGACGAGAACAGTTACGCTGGTGAGCAACCTACCTCCATTGTCTCTGCCTGAGTCGTGAAGAGAACAGTTACGCTGGTGAGCAACCTACCTCCATTCACTCTGCTTGAGTCCTGAACAGAACAGTTACGCTGGTGAGAAACCTACCTCCATTCTCTTTGCCTGAGCCCTGAAGAGAACAGTTACGCTGGTGAGCAACCTTCCTCCATTCTCTTTGCCTGAGCCCTGAAGAGAACAGTTACGCTGATGAGTAACCTTCCTCCATTCTCTTTGCCTGAGCCCCGAAGAGAACAGTTACGCTGGTGAGCAATCTACCTCCATTCTCTTTGCCTGAGTCCTAAACAGAAAAGTTCCGCTGGTGATTAACCTTCCTCCATTCTCTTTGCCTGAGCCCTGAAGAGAACAGTTACGCTGGTGAGCAACCTTCCTCCATTCTCTTTGCCTGAGCCCCGAAGAGAACAGTTATGCTGGTGAGCAATCTACCTCCATTCTCTCTGCCTGAATCCTGAACAGAACAGTTACGCTGGTGAGCAACCTACCTCCATTCTCTCTGCCTGAGCCCCGAAGAGAACAGTTACGCTGGTGAGCAACCTACCTCCATTCTCTCTGCCTGAGTCCTGAAGAGAACAGTTACGCTGGTGAGCAACATACCTCCATTCTCTCTGCCTGAGTCCTGAAGAGAACAGTTACGCTGGTGAGCAACCTACCTCCATTCTCTCTGCCTGAGCCCCGAAGAGAACAGTTACGCTGGTGAGCAACCTACCTCCATTCTCTCTGCCTGAGCCCCGAAGAGAACAGTTACGCTGGTGAGTAACATACCTCCATTCTCTCTGCCTGAGTCCTGAAGAGAACAGTTACGCTGGTGAGCAACCTACCTCCAGTCTCTCTGCCTGAGCCCTGAAGAGGACAGTTACGCTGGTGAGCAACCTACTTCCATTCTCTTTGCCTGAGTCCTGAACAGAACAGTTACGCTGGTGAGCAACCTACCTCCATTCTCTTTACCTGAGCCCCGAAGAGAACAGTTACGCTTTTGAGCAACCTACCTCCATTCTCTCTGCCTGAGCCCCGAAGCTAACAGTTACGCTGGTGAGCGACATACCTCCATTCTCTCTGTCTGAGCCCCGAAGAGAACAGTTACGCTGGTGAGCAACCTACCTCCATTCTCTCTGCCTGAGCCCCGAACAGAACAGTTACGCTGGTGAGCAACATACCTCCATTCTCTCTGCCTGAGCCCTGAAGAGAACAGTTACGCTGGTGAGCAACCTACCTCCATTCTCTCTGCCTGAGCCCCGAAGAGAACAGTTACGCTGGTGAGCAACCTACCTCCATTCTCTTTGCCTGAGCCCCAAACAGAACAGTTACGCTGGTGAGCATTCTTCCTTCATTCTCTTTGCCTGAGCCCCGAAGAGAAGAGTTACGCTGGTGGCCACCTACCTCATTCTCTTTGCCTGAGCCCCGAAGAGAACAGTTAAGCTGGTGAGCAACATACCTCCATTCTCTCTGCCTGAGCCCTGAAGAGAACAGTTACGCTGGTGAGTAACATACCTCCATTCTCTCTGCCTGAGTCCCGAACAGAACAGTTACGCTGGTGAGCAATCTACCTTCATTCTCTTTGCCTGAGCCCCGAAGAGAACAGTTACGCTGATGAGCAACCTACCTCCATTCTCTTTGCCTGAGTCCTGAACAGAACCACTACGCTGGTGAGCAACATACCTCCATTCTCTCTTTCTGAGTCGTGAAGAGAACAGTTACGCTGGTGAGCAACCTACCTCCATTGTCTCTGCCTGAGTCGTGAAGAGAACATATACGCTGGTGAGCAACCTACCTCCAATCTCTCTGCTTGAGTCCTGAACAGAACAGTTACGCTGGTGAGCAACCTACCTCCATTCTCTTTGCCTGAGCCCTGAAGAGAACAGTTACGCTGGTGAGCAACCTTCCTCCATTCTCTTTTCCTGAGCCCTGAGGAGAACAGTTACGCTGATGAGCACCCTTCCTCCATTCTCTTTGCCTGAGTCCTGAACAGAACAGTTACGCTGGTGAGCAACCTTCCTCCATTCTCTTTGCCTGAGCCCTGAAGAGAACAGTTACGCTGGTGAGCAACCTTCCTCCATTCTCTTTGCCTTAGCCCCGAAGAGAACAGTTACGCTGGTGAGCAACCTACCTCCATTCTCTCTGCCTGAGCCCCGAAGAGAACAGTTACGCTGCTGAGCAACCTACCTCCATTCTCTTTTTCTGAGTCCTGAACAGAACAATTACGCTGGTGAGCAATCTACCTCCATTCTCTTTGCCTGAGCCCCGAAGAGAACAGTTACGCTGGTCAGCAACCTACCTCCATTCTCTTTGCCTGAGTCCTGAACAGAACCGCTACGCTGGTGAGCAACATACCTCCATTCTCTCTGCCTGAGTCGTGAAGAGAACAGTTACGCTGGTGAGCAACATACCTCCGTTCTCTTTGCCTGAGCCCCGAACAGAACAGTTACGTAACCAGCACCAGCAACCTACCTCCATTCTCTCTGCTTGAGTCCTGAACAGAACAGTTACGCTGGTGAGAAACCTACCTCCATTCTCTTTGCCTGAGCCCTGAAGAGAACAGTTACGCTGGTGAGCAACCTTCCTCAATTCTCTTTGCCTGAGCCCTGAAGAGAACAGTTACGCTGATGAGTAACCTTCCTCCATTCTCTTTGCCTGAGCCCCGAAGAGAACAGTTACGCTGGTGAGCAATCTACCTCCATTCTCTTTGCCTGAGTCCTAAACAGAAAAGTTCCGCTGGTGATTAACCTTCCTCCATTCTCTTTGCCTGAGCCCTGAAGAGAACAGTTACGCTGGTGAGCAACCTTCCTCCATTCTCTTTGCCTGAGCCCCGAAGAGAACAGTTACGCTGGTGAGCAATCTACCTCCATTCTCTCTGCCTGAATCCTGAACAGAACAGTTACGCTGGTGAGCAACCTACCTCCATTCTCTCTGCCTGAGCCCCGAAGAGAACAGTTACGCTGGTGAGCAACCTACCTCCATTCTCTCTGCCTGAGTCCTGAAGAGAACAGTTACGCTGGTGAGCAACATACCTCCATTCTCTCTGCCTGAGTCCTGAAGAGAACAGTTACGCTGGTGAGCAACCTACCTCCATTCTCTCTGCCTGAGCCCCGAAGAGAACAGTTACGCTGGTGAGCAACCTACCTCCATTCTCTCTGCCTGAGCCCCGAAGAGAACAGTTACGCTGGTGAGTAACATACCTCCATTCTCTCTGCCTGAGTCCTGAAGAGAACAGTTACGCTGGTGAGCAACCTACCTCCATTCTCTCTGCCTGAGCCCCGAAGAGAACAGTTACGCTGGTGAGCAACCTACCTCCATTCTCTTTGCCTGAGCCCCGAAGAGAAGAGTTACGCTGGTGGCCACCTACCTCATTCTCTTTGCCTGAGCCCCGAAGAGAACAGTTAAGCTGGTGAGCAACATACCTCCATTCTCTCTGCCTGAGCCCTGAAGAGAACAGTTACGCTGGTGAGTAACATACCTCCATTCTCTCTGCCTGAGTCCCGAACAGAACAGTTACGCTGGTGAGCAATCTACCTTCATTCTCTTTGCCTGAGCCCCGAAGAGAACAGTTACGCTGATGAGCAACCTACCTCCATTCTCTTTGCCTGAGTCCTGAACAGAACCACTACGCTGGTGAGCAACATACCTCCATTCTCTCTTTCTGAGTCGTGAAGAGAACAGTTACGCTGGTGAGCAACCTACCTCCATTGTCTCTGCCTGAGTCGTGAAGAGAACATATACGCTGGTGAGCAACCTACCTCCAATCTCTCTGCTTGAGTCCTGAACAGAACAGTTACGCTGGTGAGCAACCTACCTCCATTCTCTTTGCCTGAGCCCTGAAGAGAACAGTTACGCTGGTGAGCAACCTTCCTCCATTCTCTTTTCCTGAGCCCTGAGGAGAACAGTTACGCTGATGAGCACCCTTCCTCCATTCTCTTTGCCTGAGTCCTGAACAGAACAGTTACGCTGGTGAGCAACCTTCCTCCATTCTCTTTGCCTGAGCCCTGAAGAGAACAGTTACGCTGGTGAGCAACCTTCCTCCATTCTCTTTGCCCTAGCCCCGAAGAGAACAGTTACGCTGGTGAGCAACCTACCTCCATTCTCTCTGCCTGAGCCCCGAAGAGAACAGTTACGCTGCTGAGCAACCTACCTCCATTCTCTTTTTCTGAGTCCTGAACAGAACAATTACGCTGGTGAGCAATCTACCTCCATTCTCTTTGCCTGAGCCCCGAAGAGAACAGTTACGCTGGTCAGCAACCTACCTCCATTCTCTTTGCCTGAGTCCTGAACAGAACCGCTACGCTGGTGAGCAACATACCTCCATTCTCTCTGCCTGAGTCGTGAAGAGAACAGTTACGCTGGTGAGCAACATACCTCCGTTCTCTTTGCCTGAGCCCCGAACAGAACAGTTACGTAACCAGCACCAGCAACCTACCTCCATTCTCTCTGCTTGAGTCCTGAACAGAACAGTTACGCTGGTGAGAAACCTACCTCCATTCTCTTTGCCTGAGCCCTGAAGAGAACAGTTACGCTGGTGAGCAACCTTCCTCAATTCTCTTTGCCTGAGCCCTGAAGAGAACAGTTACGCTGATGAGTAACCTTCCTCCATTCTCTTTGCCTGAGCCCCGAAGAGAACAGTTAAGCTGGTGAGCAATCTACCTCCATTCTCTTTGCCTGAGTCCTAAACAGAAAAGTTCCGCTGGTGATTAACCTTCCTCCATTCTCTTTGCCTGAGCCCTGAAGAGAACAGTTACGCTGGTGAGCAACCTTCCTCCATTCTCTTTGCCTGAGCCCCGAAGAGAACAGTTACGCTGGTGAGCAATCTACCTCCATTCTCTCTGCCTGAATCCTGAACAGAACAGTTACGCTGGTGAGCAACCTACCTCCATTCTCTCTGCCTGAGCCCCGAAGAGAACAGTTACGCTGGTGAGCAACCTACCTCCATTCTCTCTGCCTGAGTCCTGAAGAGAACAGTTACGCTGGTGAGCAACATACCTCCATTCTCTCTGCCTGAGTCCTGAAGAGAACAGTTACGCTGGTGAGCAACCTACCTCCATTCTCTCTGCCTGAGCCCCGAAGAGAACAGTTACGCTGGTGAGCAACCTACCTCCATTCTCTCTGCCTGATCCCCGAAGAGAACAGTTACGCTGGTGAGTAACATACCTCCATTCTCTCTGCCTGAGTCCTGAAGAGAACAGTTACGCTGGTGAGCAACCTACCTCCATTCTCTCTGCCTGAGCCCCGAAGAGAACAGTTACGCTGGTGAGCAATCTACCTCCATTCTCTTTGCCTGAGTCCTGAACAGAACAGTTACGCTGGTGAGCAACCTTCCTCCATTCTCTTTGCCTGAGCCCTGAAGAGAACAGTTACGCTGGTGAGCAACCTTCCTCCATTCTCTTTGCCTGAGCCCCGAAGAGAACAGTTACGCTGGTGAGCAACGTACCTCCATTCTCTCTAGCTGAGTCGTGAAGAAAACAGTTACGCTGGTGAGTAACCTTCCTCTATTCTCTCTGCCTGAGTCGTGAAGAGAACAGTTACGCTGGTGAGCAACGTACCTCCATTCTCTCTAGCTGAGTCGTGAAGAAAACAGTTACGCTGGTGAGCAACCTTCCTCTATTCTCTCTGCCTGAGTCCTGAACAGAACAGTTACGCTGGTGAGCAACATACCTCCATTTTCTCTGCCTGAGCCCCGAAGAGAACAGTTACGCTGGTGAGCAACCTACCTCCATTCTCTCTGCCTGAGCCCCGAAGAGAACAGTTACGCTGGTGAGCAACCTACCTCCAATCTCTCTGCCTGAGTCCTGAATAGAACAGTAACGCTTGTGAGCAACCTACCTCCGTTCTCTCTGCCTGAGCCCCGAAGAGAACAGTTACGCTGGTGAGTGGGCGGCCGAGCTGGCTTGGCTGGAGTAACCCCAGAGTGCAGTCTGGACAATGGGGGGGGGGCGACACTTTTAGCAAAGAGTATAGAAGAACAAGAGGCGAACCTCTTATGCTTTTTTGGTAACAGCCACTAGGTGGTGCTTCGGTAGTGCGGCCACCATTTTGGGGTGAAGATTCCAACTGGAGTTACTGGACAACAGCACAGATAACAATTTTTTGAGGTAGTTTTTTCTTGCATTAGTGAGTATTTCCATTTTATGCAACTTTACACATTTACTACTATTATTAGTTACCAACTCCACTAGGCCTGAAATATATTTTGTATGTTTTAATCCCCTGGATCATGCTATAAACATGATGATCTTATAGAACATGATGCATTGCTGTGTTCGTTATCCTATAATTGACACTTTTGGACACTGGCTGTGTTTTTGTTTACATAGTGTAGAGGAAAATTTTAAATCATACAGTAATCAGTAGTTAATGTGACTAGATGGGGTTTGAGCCATGTGGCTCCTGATGATGTTGATGACATGAACTAAAACGGGTGTACGTGCATGACGTGACGTGACGCTCAGGAGCAGATGGGAAGAGACCTTTTGACCTTAGGCACTGGTCAGCTTTTGGCCAGTGTATTTCTGTATTAGGCCATGGCCTAGAGAGAAGAGAGGCGCCTGTTGTGCCCTTAAAGGACAAAACAGCCATATCGTATCTGAAACTTAGAAAGGAAAGGGCCTTGAAAATGGTCTAAAACCCCCATCTGCCTCCCGAGTGGTGTGTCACTCCTCGCACAGATTGTACTTTGTGTGTTTGGGACTGAACCTATTCCTGCAGGAATAAAATACTTCTTTTATTGAATTTGACTCTGAATGACTCTTACTCAGGTGATATTAACTGGAATTGAATTTTTTTCATAACAAACTTGGTGTCAGAATTAGTGGGATTCCTTGGACGGCCTTCTGGACCTGAGGGCGGACCGGTGATTGATCATCCTGGGAAACATTTCCAGCTCTACCTCGCATAGCCTTGAGAGAGAGGGGCCGACCCGCCACCAGGACCAGGAGAAAACTCCACTGGAATCAGGAACGAACCCGTGGCAATCCAAGATATCTCTGGTAAGAGTCGGCTAAAATATTTTATTTGGGGTAAAATATTATTCAATTGTGGGTAAAACCATAGTGGCTGGGTCTGTTCGTTTCTGTGGTGTAAGTCAAGAGCACCGGTACAACACTGCTAGTAATGTGCGAAAGTGCGTATTTGCGAAACAAGGCACTGGGTGCGGTTTTGCAAATCGAGTGAGCTTCGTACGGCAGTCAATTGGGGGTCGGTTGAGACTTACGGGCGGGTCAAGGGTTAATGCAGTGGGGCTAACTGCGTGAGGAGCGTATTTGCAAAATAAGGCACTGGGTGCGATTTTGCAAATCGAGGGATACTCACGTAGCAGTTTACTGGGAGTTAATCGATCCGTCAGGAAAGCACTGGGTGCGCCCTGCCTGGTCTGAGGGTAAGTGGATCAGATCTGGTGGAGACGTCCATCAGATTAATAGACGCAGCGTCGAACTGAAAAATCCACAGAGTAACAGAAACAGCCAGTATGGGAAAATCTCAGAGCAAGATTGCCAAATTTGACACACCGGTTTTTTTTTCAAATGAGGAAATATTATGGGGGAAAATGTATGTTAGACATTGAAAAGCTGATAAAATACCATGGCTTCCCAAGTGAGGGAACACTAAGTACTACGAGATTGAAGGTTGTGAAAGAATCAGTGGAAAAGGGAAGTGAAACTCAGAAAGGTTGTTGTGGCTGTGCCCGACATGTATGTGACAAATGTGAACCGACAGTGGGTTGTTGGCTCGAAGAAGCAGAAAAAAGAGAACGAAAGAAAATACAAAAAGAATTAGCACTTAGGGATGAAAGTGAAGAAAGTAAAGTGAATGAGAGATCTGTATGTGTGTCAGCACCACCATTACCAACTAACAAAGGGTATGTCTGTGTTTCTCCACATGAAACGGCGAATGGGTCGGCACCGCCGGCCCACAATCCTCACTTTCCAGTGGTGGCATTGAAAACCCGAAAGCTGGACTCCGACCTCGACTGCTCCCCGCCCAGAAGACCAGCACAAGCGCAAGCCCAAGCAGCGGCCGCCGACTGGGACACGGACGGAGACCTGGCTGAACTGTTCTCTGACACAGTCCCCGACACCCCTGATCCAGACAGCGCACCACGAATCCTGACAAGATCACAGATGAAGCAAGAAAAGACAAGCTTCACAGCTCCAATGGTAGAGGTGGCGGGAGCTGACGGGCCGATGATGGTATTCAGACCCTGGACAGTGACAGACATGAAGGAGGCCATGGCCCATCTGCCAAATCATGACGACGCAGGTGACAAGTTTGCAGATTCAATTACCACCTTTTGTCAAGAATTCAGCCCCACCACGCAAGAACTAAAGAGACTGATGGCTGTGAAACTGGGGGCCACCCACTGGCACAAAGTAAGCGGGAGCATGGGGAACGGGGAACATCGGCGAAGCCACAGGAATTGGACAGATCCGAGCAACGCCCAGTATGTAACAACTATTGCAGCTCTCACAGCAGCCATAAGAACGGCATTCCCAGCACGTGTGAACATGGAAGCGATCAACAGCTGCGCTCAGTTGAGAGCCGAGTCTGTTCGAGACTACTACAGCAGACTTTTTGAGACATTTCGCAAACACAGCGGCTTGGATGAGCCAGCTGACAGAGGCACTGCTCCCGGCGCCTGGGAGTGTCATTTGCAAGCCTGTTTCCTGAAAGGCCTGAGACCTGAAATAGCGCAAGCAGTGAAAACAAGTTTCATTGAATGGAAGAGCGGGCGGCTGGCCTCCACGCTGGCGCACGCTGTGCACGCGGAGGAACAGCTGTCGACACAGAAAGAAAAGGCCAGGGCAAGAGGAGAGAGAGAGCTTCAGCTGGCAGTTATCGCTTCGACCAACAACAGAGCGCCACGTGAGCGGTGGTCTGAAGGAAGGAGGAAAGAAGAGGGAAGAAGAGGACGTTGGCGCTGTCGCTTGTGTGAAACTGACGACCATAGCATTGGGAGTTGCACAAGGTGCATGGTGTGCAAGAAAGATGGACATTGGGCTAACAGCTGTCCGGAACGGAAGGCGGATTGAAAGCGGGCGTGCAGAGAGCAGCGAGGAGAGGATCGGGCTGAGGGGGATCGATGGCCAACCACGAGTAAGGGAAGTGAACATTTTATTATAACACACACGCACGACACTCACACATACACTGATTTACATAATGCTCTCCGCAATGAAGTAAATGCTTGCCAATCTTTGAGTGTGACTGATGAAACTGTATGTGATAATGCTGAGGATGAATGTTTGAGAATGTACCGCAGTGAGGGATTTTTGCAAATGCCCAGATACAAAATGTTAGTGAATGGGACACTAATAGACTTTTTGGTAGACTCAGGGGCCGGTCGTTCTACTATCCGACCATGTGACTTGCCATGTATGCCAGAATTGACAGGTGAAGTGGTAAGAAGCACTTCAGCGTCAGGCCATACGATCTCTGACAAATTCACAGTGCCATTGAAATGTGAGACGGGAGGGGGGAAAACATTTAGACATGCGTTTTTGTGTTCTCCATCCTGCCCGCTGCCTCTGATGGGGAGAGATTTAATGTGCGAATTAAGTTTGACCCTGACGAGCAGTTCAGGTGGAATAGGCATTAATGAAGAACCGCAACTATGTTGTGCCAAATTTGAGCCACGATGGGCATATGTGTGGCGTGTGGAAAATGATGATTGGGCAAAAATGGTTGTAAACCTGGCAAAGGAGCGAACAATATCATTTGCCACAGATATTATGTCACCTGATCAGTTGAATTGTACGTCACATGTGGGGGTAGAACGTGAACCGCAATATGAAGAGGGTTGGTTTAATGGGGAAGAGAAAGAGACTGTGAAGTTTGATAAGATTTTCTGGATAGAAAATGTGTGTGCGCTCTCTGCTAGCCTGACTGAAAAACAAATGCAGTGTTATTTGATAGCGGGGGGAGCTGCGCCTCACTTATCACTGGCCAAGGCCAAAAAGCAGCTGTGGGCAGATTTGGGTCTGTTTGTAGGAAAATGCATGACAGCAACAGACTGGGTTGAAATAAATGTAAATGAGAAACACAGTAAAGAAATGGGAGCATTTATGTCAACATGTGATTTTGAGGTCGAAGTGCAGAGAACTGTTACGGCCATTGTAGGGAGTGTGGGGGAGAGACATGAGGTGGGGGATATTCCTGCAACAGACATGCATCCTGTTCTGGCAGAAATACCTCCCACTTTGTGGGCTAAGCATAAATATGATGTGGGTTTAATCAAAGGTTGTGAGCCGGTTGTAGTCACCCCAAAATCTGATTACAGACCGTGTCAAGCGCAATATCCCCTAAAACGGGAAGCATTGGAAGGGATTAGGCCAGTTTTCGACTCGTTACTGAAAGAGGGCATAATCATTCCATGTCATGATTCTCCAGTGCGCACTCCAATCTTCCCAGTAAAGAAAATACGAGATTCAAACTTGCCTGCAGAATATCGCTTTGTGCAAGATTTGCAAGCCGTAAATTCAGCTGTGATTTCAAGGGCAGCGCGAGTTCCGAACCCATATTTAATCTTGTCACAAATTCCGCAAAATGCAAAATACTTTACTGTCGTGGATTTGGCTAATGCTTTCTTTAGCGTCCCGGTGGATAAAGACAGTCAGTTTTGGTTTGCGTTTGATTTTAATGGGGAGGGGTACACGTTTACGAGGCTGTGCCAGGGGTACGTAGAATCGCCTACAATCTATAATGAAGCGCTTAGACGAAGCCTTGAGCCCTTGACATTAACACCTGGGACGGCTTTGTTGCAATATGTGGATGATTTATTGATTTGTGCATGTGACAAGGCTACGTGTGTGGCTGACTCTGTCTCCCTTTTGAAGCATCTTGAGCGAGACGGACACAAAGTCAGTCTGACAAAAATGCAGTTTGTAAAACAGGAAGTGAAGTTTCTGGGTCACGTCATAAAACCAAACAGTAAATCCATCTGCACCAAACGAGTGAAGGCCATTCAAGATGTGCCAAGACCAATCACGAAAAAGCAATTACTGTCATTTTTGGGAATGTGTGCTTACTGTCATACATTTATTCCAAATTATGCCATTCTTGAGCAGCCCTTGAGAGCCCTGATGACAGGGAAAGGGTTGAGATCATGTGACAAGCTTGTTTGGACAAGCGAGGCGGAGGAAACATTTGATAACATGAAAGTGCAGCTGGCTCTGGCTCCTGCTTTGGGCCTGCCGGCTGTACAGAAACCGTTTGTGCAAATGGTGGATGAGAAGAATGGGTTTATGACTTCTGTTCTTTTGCAGACTCATGGAGACCGATTGCGACCTGTGGGGTATTTTTCTACCAAACTTGATGCAGTAGCAGCAGGGCTGCCACATTGTCTGAGGGCCGTGGCAGCTGCTGAATTAGCTGTGCTAGCATCCAGGGAATTTGTGGGGTACTCTGATTTAATGTTGATGGTTCCACACGCCGTCTCCATGATACTGCAGGAACAGCGAACCAGTCACTTATCTACAGCCAGGTGGCTAAGGTATCACACAATTTTATTGGAAATGCCAAACATTACAGTCAAGAGATGCACAACTTTGAATCCTGCCACCCTTCTCCCCACAGAGGAGGATGGCGAGGAACATCACTGTTGTTTGTCAGCACTTGAACAGGTGTGCACACCACGTCCAGATTTATTAGACACGCCACTTGAAAATTGTGATAATGTCCTCTTTGTGGATGGTTCGGCTTCCAAAGATCCACAAACAGGACGGAATAAAGTGGGTTTCGCAATTACCACTGAATTTGAGGTTGTGGCATCTGGCAAATTGCCATCAAATTATTCAGCTCAAGCAGCTGAACTGGTTGCTTTAACAGAAGCATGCAAACTTATGACAGGCAAATGTGTGACAATTTACACAGACTCGCGTTATGCCTTCGGAGTAACACACGATTTTGGTGCATTGTGGAAGCACAGAAAATTCTTAAAATCCGACGGTCAGCCAATTTTGAACGCGTCTCTTGTCTCTGAGCTTTTGGAGGCCATTCTTTTACCAGACAAGGTCGTGATTTGCAAATGCGCAGCACATACTAACGATAACACTTCAGTCTCAACAGGAAACACACGAGCAGACGCGGCAGCGAAGGCCGCGGCAGCGCAGGGGCCAGAAGGACCAACGTGTGCTTTCATATCTAACGATAACCCAGACATTTCTCCTTCTTTACAGAGCATGCAGTCTTTTTCCACAGGCGAGGAGAAAAACAAGTGGAAGGCGGCAGGCTGTTCTTTGCAGGACAATGTGTGGAGAAGCTGTGATGGCATGCCTTGTCTACCTAAACACTTTTTTCCTCATTATGGAAAATTGATACATGGGAAAGACCATGTATCAAAAGGAGGGATGATTGAACAGATGAAAGAATTGTGGTTTACCAAGGGTTTCACAGTTTATGCCGAAAATTTTTGCAAAAGATGTGTCATTTGTAACACACACAATGTGGCAAGAGGTATAAAAACACCGATAGTATCTCAACCACCACCAGGGGGGCCGTTTGAATATCTGATGATGGATTTCATCGAGTTAAGCCAATGTGGGAAACAGAAGCACTGCCTGGTGATGGTTGACATGTGGTCCAAATGGGTTGAGGCTTTCCCAACCTCGAAACAAGACGCGGGGGCAGTGGCGAAAGCTCTGTTGACCGAGGTTGTTCCGAGATGGGGAATTCCAAGAAAAATCAGCTCGGATAATGGCAGACACTTTGTCAATGAGGCAATAAAGCAAGTGGGTGAGTTTTTAGGAATTGACATGAGAACACACTGCAGTTACCACGCCGCGTCAGGGGGAGCGGTAGAGAGACAGAATCAAACAATAAAGAACAAATTGGCTAAGTGCTGTGAGGAAACTGGACTCACATGGGTCAAGGCACTCCCTATTGTGTTGATGTACATGAGAATGAGAAAGAGGGTGAAAACAAATTTAAGCCCATTTGAAATACTCTTTGGTAGACCACCATTCATGGGGATGGAAGGGGGGAGACAAAGGCTGCCATCAACAGAACTGTGTGAGAATGACATGTTGAATTACTGCAAAGAAATGTCTTCTCTGTTGTCCAATGTTTGTGTTCAGGTGAAAGCTGCTCAGGGGAAGGTTGCTGATAGTTTCCTGCACAAAGTCAGGCCTGGCGATTTCGTGGTGATTCGTGACCTGAGGAGAAAGAGCTGGAAGGCGAAAAGGTGGCTAGGACCTTTCCAAGTGCTGCTGACGACTCACACGGCGGTGAAGGTCGCGGAGAGGGCCACGTGGGTCCATGCTAATCACTGCAGGATAGTTCCGGCGCCATCGCAGGAGGATCAGCAACGGGAGCAGACAGTTCCAACTGAATGTCAATAAACGCCGAGGTCAAGTCGGAACGTCAAGTACTACAATCAGAACAAGGCCAGCCACAGAGGAGAACACGACCTGTGTGCAGAGTGAGCCCCACCGTGCGGCCACGAACAGCAATAGTAATTGTAGAAAGGTATAAACTGAAAGGAACTAAAGACATTTTAACCACAGATCCCTGCATTCTAGCTGTGTGTTTAAGCGGAACGAGATACAAGGAGACGGAAGGAGGAGACTGGGAGGAACATGTTGCGCTCATTGCACGGACGGCATCTGGCTGGACACCGTTAGTCAACAAAGCAGATAAGACTCTCAGTGCTTCAAGGACTGAACTCCCTCACACATTCTGGTCACACACTTGCAACTCTGATAGAGCAAACGAAACAAATGGAGCATCCGGGACCGTGGTACCCATTGAGGGGACCGGGCATGTGTGGTTTGTGTAGAGGTATGTGCATATTGATATTGATGTCAGTAACAATTTGTATGATCATACAAATCTCACCGAGGGCCTGGGAGCACTGCCAAAAGAGAACTACACCAACAGGACTGAGACATCTGCGCTGAACAGCACCAAAAGACCAAGCAAGAGGGACACGCTAAAGAAAGTGGATTCGACGAAGGGCCTGGAGGGGAACATTGTCACGCTTGTGGAAGGATCAAATGTGACTTTTAGGTGTAACCCATTTCAAAGGAACTGTCCGAACTGTGAGGGACGCTCTGAGGAGTATGCAGGGTTCTACATCTGCAAAGACCCATGCAGCTGGGCCAACGTGAAAGCATACTACTACGACTACAAGAAGGGACACAACGACAGATTCAGAGTGCATTCGAATAACATGTACAGCAGCAACAAGTACGGGATGATCGTTGAACTAAAACAAGTAAGACTTTCCGACCAGGGCAGGTATTACTGCGGTCTGGATCTGGGGGGAACTGACTGGTATGAAACCATAGACATTATTGTAACCAATGCCCCACCAACAACAGCGACGGTAAAACCTTTCATGCCCCCTGAGATCGAACGAGAGACAAGGGAGGAGATGGCTTGGATGGAAAATGGGGACACGAGGAAAGGCCAATTGAACCCTGAGGTACGAAACGCCATATCAAAGTGTCAAGGGAACAAAGCCTGTGCACTTGCCATCCTGCAAAAAGAGGAACTGGAGATATCGACAAGCTGCTGGCTTTGCCTGCAAATGTCTCACGCATGGACGGCTGTTCCACTGACAGTAGCAACAGTGAAGGAAACAAAGTGTCTGATCCCACAGCAAATGACTGACGTGCTTAAAGCTGTGCTTGATCTGGAGAAAGGAAAGACACCAACTAAGCAACCTGAGGACGACTGTGGCCATGTGCAGCAGTACAACCACACCGAAATAACGATTCCTCCTCTGAGAGTGACAACGGCAAAGGGTGATGTATGTGTTTGTCTGAACAATGCGAGACGGTTTAAAGCAGGGTGGTCTGACTGCAGGATCAAAATCAACGTGAGGGACGAAGCACCGGACAATTGTACTGCAGTCATTAACACTACAGAAGTTAACTTCACATGTCCATTTAGTAAGCCGACTGCGACTTCACCTGCAGCAGTGTGGGTGTGTGGGAACAGGGCATTTCACAAAATGCCTGGAAAATGGTCAGGGTGCTGTTATCCAGCTTTAATGAATGTGGGTACATCTGTGTATTTGCCAGGTAAACAACCGGGGGGAGGGAGACAGAAAAGGAATGCTAACATTTTGCCAGGAGCGTTGCCAAATCACTATAATGGGTACACTTTATCTGACCCCTGGACGACCCCTGGGGCTAATGTGGGGTGGTCACTGTTTCTGGGGGTGGGAACAACGGTAACGATTAATAAGATAAATGGGTTAGCATGGACAGTGTTAGCAATAGCTAATAGCACAGAGAATGCTTTGACAATGATAAATGACGAAATGAAACATTTGAGGGACGCAGTTATTCAGAATAGGCTTGTCCTGGATATGCTGACAGCAGAAAAAGGCGGGGTTTGTAAAATGCTAGGAATGTCTTGTTGTTTCAATATCCCAGATTATAGTGACAACATCACGGATGTAATCGAACACATGAGGAAGGCTGTAAGGGAGCCTGAGCATGGTAGGGGTACATGGATAGAGTGGTTAATGACTATGTGGGGAGGATGGGTATATTGGATACTTCAGACATTACTGCCAATTGGAATAATAGCCTTTGTGATACTGCTCTCTATACCATGTATTGTGAGATGTGTCTCTAGCTTGGTAAGGAGGGCGGTGGGAGCAGGGACATCTGCTACACTAGTAAGAATGACAGTCAACCAGAATGATGAGAACAATGATGAAAAATTTGATGATGATTCAAGTAGTGGAAGTTACAGTGAAATGTGGTAAACATTGGGGTATGTTTTTCTTTTTCTTTTTCTTTTTTTCTTCTCATGAATGTTTTGATATGAACAGAGGGTTAAGAGCTGTGGTTATCCGCTATGTGATGACGTACAAGGAGAGGGGATGAAACGAAGGATTTTACTATACTTTTTATACACTTTGTATTCTTTGATGACCTGCTGAAATGATCAGTATGAATTGATGATGTTGTTTTTTCCTCACTAATCTGTACACTATTTCTTATTTAATTGAGGTGACTGAGGGTTCGATCTAGGTCGAGAGTGCAATAGCAGTGCCTATTCATTTAGCCCGGCTTTAATTAAATTCTTTACTTGCTTGCTAATACTTAAGGGACTATCCTTACAAAAACAGCCTAAGCTTTTTGTTTTCTAAACAATATTTCACAAATGTTTAAGAAGAGTGATCACTTATATGAAAATCAGAAATGAAGAATGTAAGTGTGATGATATGACTTAAAATTTGTCTTTTTGTTTATTATTGTGATTATGGGTAATCTGAATGATAAAAAGGGGGGAATTGTAGAGGAAAATTTTAAATCATACAGTAATCAGTAGTTAATGTGACTAGATGGGGTTTGAGCCATGTGGCTCCTGATGATGTTGATGACATGAACTAAAACGGGTGTACGTGCATGACGTGACGTGACGCTCAGGAGCAGATGGGAAGAGACCTTTTGACCTTAGGCACTGGTCAGCTTTTGGTCAGTGTATTTCTGTATTAGGCCATGGCCTAGAGAGAAGAGAGGCGCCTGTTGTGCCCTTAAAGGACAAAACAGCCATATCGTATCTGTAAACTTAGAAAGGAAAGGGCCTTGAAAATGGTATAAAACCCCCATCTGCCTCCCGAGTGGTGTGTCACTCCTCGCACAGATTGTACTTTGTGTGTTTGGGACTGAACCTATTCCTGCAGGAATAAAATACTTCTTTTATTGAATTTGACTCTGAATGACTCTTACTCAGGTGATATTAACTGGAATTGAATTCTTGCTTTAACCCTCTGGGGACGGCAAACGCACCGGTGCATTATTGAACATTATTTGTTTCCAGGTATGACTAAAAATGTGCTTTTGACTTTCATTTATATTTTGATTATATATATATATATATGTATGTATGTACAGTCGTGCTCAGAATTAATGGTACCCCTGGTAAATATGATAAAAATTGGCTGTAAAAAAAATAAATCTGCATTGTTTATCCTTTTGATCTTTCATTCAAAATATTGGCAAAAATCTAAACTTTCATTGAAGTAAAAGAATAGAAAGTGGGGGGGGGGGGGGGGGGGGGGGGGGAATCACATTATGAAATAAATGTTTATCTCCAAAACACGTTGGCCACAATTATTGGTACCCTTTTATTAAATACTTTTTGCAATCTATCCATTATAAGATTTCTAGCAGAGGCTGTCAGGTTTAGATTTTTTATCTGTTGGTATTTGACAGAATCCACGATGCCATGCATGTATCTGAACAAGAAGTCCAGGACCTCCAGCAGAAAAATATGACCACAACATTAAAGATGGTATATTAAATTGTACACATGGGGTACTTTTTATCCTTGTGTGCACCAAACCCATCTTGCATGTTTGCTGCCAAAAAGCTATTTTTTAGTTTCATCTGACCACAGAACCCTGTGCTGTTTGAAGGTCCAGTCATGTCTGACAACTGAATTTGCTGGGGTTTGTTTTTGGATGAGCAAGGAGGATTTTTCTTGAAAACCTCCCAAACAACATGTGGTGATGTAGGGGTTGTTCAATTTTTTAAAATTAGGCTTTCTGAACCCAAGACTCAACTAATCTCTGCAATTCTCCATCTGTGATCCTTGAAGAGTCTTTGGCCACTCAAACTTTCCGCCTCACCATGCATTAAGACAATATTGGCACACGTCCACTTCCTGGCAGATTTGTAACATCTTCAGTTGATTGGAAGTGCTTAATTATTGCCCTGATGGTCAAAATGGGGATTTTCAAGCTATTTTAGCTATTTTCTTACAGCCACTTTCTATTTTGTGATGCTCAACAATCTTTTGATGCACATCAGAACTATATTCTTTGGTTTTACTCATTGTAATGGATGATTAAGGGAATTTGGCCTTTGTGTTTCCTCATATTTAAACTCCTGTAAAACAAGAAGTCATGGCTGGACAATTTCATGTTCCTAGTCACTCTGGTGTGGAAAAAATAAAGGTAAATATGAATGGGAATATTCTTCAGAGATATTTTACTCGTAAACAATTCTAGGGGTAACAATAATTGTGGCCAACTTGTAAAACATTTATTTCATAATGTGATTTCCCCCCCACTTTCAATTATTTTACTTCAATGAAAGGTTCGATTTTTGCCAATTTTTTGAATGAAAGATCAAAAGGATAAACGATGCAGAATTATTTTTTTACAGCCATTTTTCATCCTATTTACCAGGGGTACCTTTAATTCTGAGCACGACTGTATGTAACAAGGACACTGTGAAATAAAGTGTTAGCGGTGTTTCTGTGAGTAACGGTGAAGGCTTGTGATTGGCCGCAGGCTGGGAGGCGGGGCTGATGATGCGAGAGACGTGATGATGCACGGCTTCTTCTGTGGGATCCAGTGGGAGGACGTGTTGCAGAAGAAGGTGCTTCAGTCGAGAGCTTAGTTTGGTGTCGTCGGGTGTGATGTGGATTCTCACGCTCGCGCGCGTGTGTGTGTGTGTGTGTGTTCCTGCAGTTGCTGCCGCCCTTTAAACCTCAGGTGACGTCAGAGACTGACACGCGATACTTCGACGACGCGTTCACAGCGCAGAGCATCACTGTGACTCCTCCAGACAAGCGTAAGTGTGTGTTCTGCGGATGGAAGGGAGTCGCATCACAGCGTTCATACACACAGGGTTTGAAATTCACTTTCACTCGCCGGATAATTTGGCTACTAAATTAAGTTACCAGCCATTCAGAACTGAAAAGAGAAAAGCCAAAAACACACACACACACTATATATATATATATATATATATACGAAATGAATGTATGAAATCCAAATTTTAGATATTTATATAAATTTGGATTTCATACATTCATTTCTTATTCAAACAAAATCATCAGTCGTCCAGCATCTCCTCTTTCATCACCATAAATGTGTTTTAGCTGGACAGATCAATACAGCACACAGAACATCGAACACTGTTCTTACTAGAGTTACTCGAGTTCTTACTCGAGTTCTTACTAGAACCAGGAAATATGACCATATTAGCCCGGTTCTGTCAACACTGCATTGGCTGCCTATTAAACATCGTATAAATTTTAAAATATTGTTGATTACTTACAAAGCACTAAATGGTTTAGCTCCGCAGTACTTGAGCTCTTAACGCATTATAGTCCTTCACGTCTATTGCGATCTCAAAATTCGGGCCAGTTGATAATACCTAGAATATCTAAATCGACGGCTGGCGGTAGATCCTTTTCCTATTTAGCTCCAAAACTTTGGAACAGTCTTCCTACCATTGTCCGGGAAGCAGACACACTCTGTCAGTTCAAAGCTAGACTAAAAACACATCTCTTTGACCTAGCATACACATAATATATTATAGACTTCTATAATTCAATGTTAGGCTGCATAGATTAGGTCAGCCGGAACTGGGAACACTTCCCTTAAATCCTGATGTACTCGTTACATCATCATAAGAAGAATGGCATCTACGCTAATTTTAGTGTCTTTGTTTATCCCGAGGTTTTCCCGCAGCCTACCGGATCCAGGCCGTATCCAGATCTGACTAGGAGCTTTGCCTGGACCCGATGAAAACGCAGTGCTGAAGTGCCAACTAGCCTCTCCCTATGGAGGATCCCTTTCCCACTCTACAGATAAAATGTTGTGATTCCGGTTCGCGTACCCACCCCGAAGTGATAAAATAAAACAAAATTCTGTATCAAATTACAGTTACTGTAAATCCGGCCTCTAGTTCATAAACGCCAGAGGAGAACTGGCCCCCGACTGAGCCTGGGTTCTCCCAAGGTTTTTTTTTTCTCCATTAGGTCACCTGATGGAGTTTTAGGACACCAGTAGGTCACTTGATGGAGTTTTAGGACACCAGTAGGTCACTTGATGGAGTTTTTCGGTTCCTTGCCACTGTTGCCTTTGGCTTGTTCAGTTGGGGATATTCAAAATAATTAACCAAGCATTAATACCATTGATCAGCCCTACCAAACGTGGATGTTTATTCACTAAGAAACAAACATTATGTTATTTGATTGATATTGTGAAGCTGCTTTGATGCAATTTATATTGTGAAAAGCGCTATATAAATACACTTGACTTGACTGTAGGATGCTGGGAAATAATGTGTTTTCTGTTCAACAAATATTTTTAATCTTCTATTGTTTGCAAATGAACAAGCGCTGTAATGTGTAGCGTAGAGACGTGTGTGTTCCAGTACGCAGATATGAGCAGATTCTGTTAATATATCATGATGACTGTCGAGTATTTCTGCTGAATCTGTGCAGATGTCTTACACGAACTTCCCAGCGAGTGAGTAAATGTAATAACACGGCATACTGGCAGTGATGTGCCGCGTGACCCGCCACTGTTGAGCTTAAAAATTTGAGCCGTTTTTATGAAAAGTTCTTGAATTATTGAAAGAATATATGTGAAATTAGTGTTCATTTTATCTATCTTTTCATCAACATGATCGCTGTCTGATATAGAGCCGCTCCGCGTGAGCGTAATATTCCTCATATCCAGTATATGATACAGCCTTCATTCTTCAGGACAATCATTTATGCATCAGTTTATGAAAATCAGTTTTAATAAAGAAACGATATCTTTGTCATAATATCCCTTCACTGTTAAAGTCCACAGGCATTGCATTCGCTGCACTTTATTTGTACTACCGTTTTGTTTTATTAGCTTTTTTAGAATATGCAAGATGATAAAGATATTGTTAGATAAGTGATCTCTGATTGTAGAAAAAGTAGTGCTTGAAGTCCTGGAATTTGATTTAACCGGTAAATTGAACAAATGACCAGTTTTTTGCTGTTGAATAATTATTATTTTTCTAATAAGACACATATGTGATGCGAAGTGTAATTGATGAGAGAAACACTTTATGTTTTGTAGTTTTAGAGTTTCTTTCTTTCTTTTTTTAACACTGAATTATTTAATTTTTTTATATTTTTATAGTTTTACAATATCAGAACCGTGGTACAGGTGTCTCATGGCAGCACATACAATCATCCATCAACTGGTAGTTAAAGGATCAAGTGAAGGGTAGAAAAAAGAAGAAAAAAAGATGAAAAAAAAAACACAACAACAAAAAAACAACAAGAGTGTAGAATTCAAAACATTCAACAGTCATTTTCAAGAAAATTCCAGAGAGGGGACCAAATACGCCAGAAATCATTAGACCTCCGGCGTAAGTCACAAGTTCGCTTTTCTAAGGGAAGGAAAATAGCAATTTGATTCATCCACATATTAACAGAAGGGACATGAGGAGTGGACCACAGCAGGAGTATACATTTCCTCGCAAAGTAGGTACAAAGATATAGAACACATTCTAGATCATGGTTGAGGTGCAATTCAGCTTTATAGTTCAGGAGATAGATACTCGGAGATAGAGCAAAAGATTTACCAATAATCCTCTGAACAATTTTATGTATTTCTTTCCAGTACACCTTAATCATGTCACAGCTCCAAAACATATGCATTACTGTGCCAATATTAGACTTACACTTGAAACACAATTGGGAGACATTAGGGAATATCTTATGGAGACGAGCCGGTGTTAAATAAGTCCTGCAAATGAACTTAAAGTTTTGCTTATGATTCAATATAGAGGCTCCTCTAAAAAAGACACCGGAGCATACCGATAGCCACGCCTCATCACTGAAATTTGTTTCAAAGTCTTTTTCCCATATCAGTTTCAGAGGGTCAAAGGAGGAAGGCCCGACATTAGATAATATAGTATAAAAAGCAGAAATCTTCCTTTTGAGGGAAATTGAAGAAGGCAATTGTTTTTCTAAATCAGAAAGATCAAAGCGTATTCTATTGTCCTTTAAAAGTGATTCCAGAAAATGTCGTAGTTGCAAGAATTTGTAGAAATCATTATTGTGCAAGTTAAATTGCTGTTTTAACAACTGAAATGATTTTAGATTACCCTTGTCAAATAACTGGTCCAGCTCCAAAATTCCCCTCAGTCTCCATGATCGAAGACCAATGTTCTGAATAGCAGGGGGTAGGTCAGGGTTGAATGAAATAGGGGATTTTAAAGATAAAATATGTGGATGTAATGCAGCGTGAGCTCAGAGTGGGTGTAGGAAGAAGAAGACGGGGTCGGCGAAATTAGGACTCGCACTTTATTCACAAACAAATACAACAGAAAACAAAAAGATGCGGCCGCTGTAGCTCTCACAGCAAAGACAGAAACGAACATATAACTTGACAACAACTCTCGGTGACTTCCCAGCTTCGTGTGCGAGTCCCAGGTCTCTCTCAGCTCCTCTCTCACAGCCGGCAGCTTATATGCAGTCTCCACGCCAATTACTGCAATCAGACACAGGTGTTCGTCATCTGCACTTGACGCACTTACTCACCGCGCAGCTCGCTGACTCCTCTCCCGCTACAGACTTCGCGAAACCACGCCCCCCTCGCCACATACCCCCGCCGCCCGTCTCAGGCCGTATCCTTCATGCGGTGGAGCCACTGTAGGGGAGCGTGGTCCGAACAGAGGGTGAACTCCCGCCCCAGGAGGTAGTAGCGGAGGGTGAGAACAGCCCACCTGATGGCCAAACACTCCTTCTCAATGGTGCTGTACATCGTCTCTCTCTTAGAGAGCTTACGACTGATGTACAGCACCGGCCGCTCTACACCCTCCACCTCCTGGGACAGGACGGCGCCCAGCCCCCTGTCCGATGCATCCGTCTGTAGGATAAAAGGGAGAGAGAAATCAGGAGCATGCAAAAGCGGGCCGCCACACAGAGCAGCCTTTATCTGGGTAAAGGCCTGCTGACACTGCTCCGTCCACTGGACCGTATCTGGCGCTTCCTTTTTAGTTAAATCAGTCAGCGGGCTAGCAATGTCCGAATAATTAGGCACAAACCTTCTGTAATATCCCGCTAGCCCCAGGAACTGTCTAACCTCCTTTTTGGTCTTGGGTCTCGGACAGGTCGCAACAGCTGCCGTCTTATCAATTTGGTGACGCACCTGTCCGTGTCCCAAGTGGAAACCCAGATACCTTACCTCCACACGCCCAATTGCACACTTCTTTGGGTTGGCCGTGAGCCCCGCCCTTCTCAGCGTCTTCAGGACAGCCCGCAAATGCTGCATATGACGCTGCCAATCGGTACTTTAGATGATAATATCATCCAAGTAGGCAGCGGCATATGCAGCATGCGGCCGGAGAATCTTGTCCATCAGACGCTGAAAGGTCGCTGGAGCCCCGAACAAGCCGAAAGGAAGGGTGACAAATTGGTGTAATCCAAACGGCGTTGTGAAAGCTGTTTTTTCTTTGGAGATTGGAGACAAGGGGATCTGCCAATAACCCTTCCATAAGTCCAATGTCGAATAAAAACGAGCAGTACCCAGCCGATCAAGCAATTCGTCAACCCTCGGCATTGGAAAAGCATCAAACTTAGACACCGCGTTCACCTTCCTATAGTCTACACAGAAGCAGACCGAGCCGTCAGTTATAGGAACTAAAACTATCGGGCTCGCCCAGTCACTGCTGGACTCTTCTATTACCCCCATATCCAGCATAGCCTCTAATTCACTCTGAACCACCTTTTTTTATGTTCAGGCAAACGATACGGGCGGCAGCGTACCACCACCCCAGGATCCGTCTCAACGTGGTGCTGAATGAGGTTTGTCCGACCAGGCAGGGGAGAAAACACATCCGCAAAATCAGCTTGTACATTTTTAACGTCAGTGAGCTGGGAGGGTGAGAGGTGATCTCCACCAAGAGCCAGCGCGAGAGATTGCGATTTTGAACTCGCCTCAGGCCAGAGATCCTTCTCTCCGCTCACCACCGTCGCCAGCATCACTGACTCTGCCTCAACCCACTTTTTGAGGAGGTTGAGGTGATAAACCTGATGTGCTCCTCCCCTGTCTGTACGGGCTACCTCATAGTTGAGATCATTAACTCGCCGTGTGACCTCAAAGGGCCCTTGCCACTTTGCGAGTAATTTAGAGCTGGAAGTAGGGAGTAATACAAGTACTTTATCTCCCGGTGCAAATTGGCGGAGTCTAGCCCCCCTGTTGTATAGCTGACTCTGTCTGCCCTGGGCCTGTAACAAATTCTCCATTGATAGCCGCCCCAAAGTGTGGAGTTTTGTTCTCAGGTCCAAGACATACTGAATTTCGTTCTTAGCAGCGGACGGTCCGTCCTCCCAAGTCTCTCTAAGAACGTCGAGCACCCCGCGGGGCTGCCGTCCATAGAGGAGCTCGAAGGGGGAAAACCCCGTGGAGGCTTGGGGGACCTCACGTACAGCGAACAAGAGGGGTTCGAGCCATTTATCCCAATTTTTGGCGTCTTCGTGAACGAACTTACGAATCATGGATTTCAAAGTGCGATTAAATCGTTCCACTAAACCGTCCGTCTGTGGGTGGTAGACGCTAGTGCAAATCGATTTAATGCCCAACAATTCGTAGAGTTCGCGAATCGTTCGTGACATAAACGCCGTGCCCTGATCAGTGAGAATCTCTTTGGGGATTTCCACTCGGGAGATTAACGAGAAGAGCGCGCTCGCAACACTTTTAGCAGAACTGTTACGAAGCGGGACTGCTTCCGGGTATCGCGTTGCGTAGTCCACCAGAACCAACGCAAAGCGGTGCCCTCGTGCTGACCGCTCTAATGGCCCGATGAGGTCCATACCAATTCGTTCGAAGGGGACCTGCATTAGTGGAAGGGGGCACAATTGTGCTTTTGGATTGGCCGGTGGATTCACCAACTGACATTCACGACAAGACGCGCACCACCTGCGCACGTTCTCGTGAATGCCCGGCCAGAAGAACCGGGCCATGAGACGGTTTAGTCTCGCCGCCTGACCTAAATGCCCGGCCATTGGATTACAGTGAGCCGCCTGAAAAAGCATTTTCCGGCGGCTTTTAGGAACCAGCAACTGTGTTGTATCTTCCTTTGTCTGGGTGTCTTGGGTCTCCCGATACAACTTATCTCTTAATACAGCAAAATAGGGGTAAGAGAGCGGTTGGTCTGGGTGGAGCAGCTGGCCGTCGATAGAGCGGACCTGATTAAAGGCGTGTTTTAGAGACTCGTCCTGGGACTGCTCCAGGGGAAAATCATCGCGCTCTGAGAGGACAGTTCTCGCCAGAGCCCTCCGTTCCCTTGCAGCAGGTTCCAGTGGTCCCGGCTCAGTATCCCCCACCTGAACGACCGCTGTCTTTCCCTTGCTTGTCTTACTCCAAGAGGCACCCGTCGATAACGACCCTAATAATTCATTAAAGGCAGGCCAATTCGTCCCCAAAATAAGCGGATGCCGGAGGTGCGGGTTAACTGCTACCTCCACACTATGCTTTTGCCCCCTAAATTGAATTACCACAGGCATTATCGGATATCTCACCACCACCCCGTGCACACACTGCACCTTAACCATGCGGCGGTTATCCAATGCCCCCGGTTGTATCAGACTTTGATGAATAGAGGTTTGGTTACAGCCTGAATCCACCAAAGCCTGATAAGTACCCCCCTTTATACTCACTGGTATCTGGTACAGGCCAGTTTGATCGGGGGCAGCCTGCGGCGCGTCGGGAACCCGGATCAGCGTCCCCACCTCCATCACCGGACACCGGTCTATAAAGTGTCCCGGGTCCCCGCAGCGCCAACAGGCCGGCCCAGGCCTCCCCGCCGCTCCAGTGGCAGGAAGCGGGTCAAGGAATTGGCGTGGAGAGTGCAGGGCTGCCAGACCCGGGACGCAGGGACGGGCTCCGCCGGGGTCCCTGTCCTCCACCTTGGCGCTGGCCGGGGCACCAGCCCCCCGCGAGACCTGGGAAGGGGCACAGGTTTGGGGAGAGAGGGGGTGGAGAGAGAGAGAGAGGGAGAGAGAGAGGCTGATGGAAGGGGTTCGCCGACCCCTGAGCACGCCACCATGTGATCTTCCGCCAGGTGGATGGCCTGGTCCAGCGACGTCGGGCGGTGGCACTGGACCCACTGAGCGGTTTTCTTGGGCAGCTTGGTGATAAATTGCTCCAGTACCACCTTGCTGACGATATCCTCGACGTCGCCTCCGTCGGCCATCAGCCATCTGCGGCAGGAGTCCCGGAGCTGTTGCGCCAGCACGAAGGGTCAGCCAGACTCCTCTGACGATGTTGTTCGGGGGTCCGGCCGACCCGCTGCAGAATGGCGCGCCTCAGATCTTCATAGACCAGGAGGTTCTGGACTGGCAGTTGGTGGGCGGCTATCTGGGACTCACCCGATAGCAAAGGGATGAGCCGCATGGGCCAGTCCGATTGGGGCCATCCCCGGGCCTCGGCAGACCTCTCAAACAAATCCAGGAACGCCTCCGGATCGTCCTGGGGTCCCATTTTGTTGAGAGGCAGGGGCGGGGCCGAGGCCGTAGCTGGAGCGGGGACGGCCCGAACCTCCCGGTCTGCTGGCCTTGGAGCAGCATCTGAAACCGCTGATCTTGCTCCTCCTTTACGGCCAGCAGGGCGTGATGTTGCTCCCGGTGAAGACCCGCGAGCGTCTGGATGAGATCCGCAAATGGCGTTCCCGGCGGGGTCTGCATGGCGGCGGCAGTCTTCTTCTTCCCGGGTTTCGGCACCAGTGTAATGCAGCGTGAGCTCAGAGTGGGTGTAGGAAGAAGAAGACGGGGTCGGCGAAATTGGGACTCGCACTTTATTCACAAACAAATACAACAGAAAACAAAAAGATGCGCTCGGGCGCGGCCGCTGTAGCTCTCACAGCAAAGACAGAAACGAACATATAACTTGACAACAACTCTCGGTGACTTCCCAGCTTCGTGTGCGAGTCCCAGGTCTTCTTTCAGCTTCTCTCTTACAGCTTATATGCAGTCTCCACGCCAATTACTGCAATCAGACACAGGTGTTCGTCATCTGCACTTGACCCACTTACTCACCGCGCAGCTCGCTGACTCCTCTCCCGCTACAGACTTCGCGAAACCACGCCCCCCTCGCCACAGTGGAATATTCAGATACTTCAAAACATCTTTCTAAGCCAGGAGAGTGTTTGATACCGTATAAATATTGGACACTGATTCGATTTTATGTACACTGTAAATAAATGGTAAAGTGCATAACAAGTTTGGGAAACATCTCGAAGACTCAATTCCTACCCAACGTGAATCCATTCTATTAAGAAACCAATTTATCATATTTTTTATCTGAGCAGACCAAAAATATAACTGGAAGTTCGGGAGTGAGACCCCTCCCAGTTCCCTGGGTTTCAGTAAAGTAGAAAATTTGAGTCTAGGCTTTTTACTCCAGATGAATTTTGATATGATAGAATTTAACTTTTTTTTTAAAAGCAACACTCAGATAACAGGGCAAACTTTGAAATAGAAAATTCAGTCTGGGAAGAATGTTCATCCTTATTACATTAATCTTGCCCAGAAATGAAATGGGGAGATTTGACCAGTCGGACAAGTCCTGGCTAATTTTGGTTATTAATGGAGTGTAATTAGCTTTGAATAAATCACACAGATTGGGTGTAACATTTATTCCCAGATATTGAAAACCAGAAGGAGCTAGACGAAACGGGGAACCCAAACCAGCTTCAGGGGGAGCATACAAGTACAAGGCCTGAGATTTATTAAGGTTAGTTTTATATCCTGAAAATGTGCTATATTCTCTGATAATAGAAAGAATTGCATCAACCGAAGTCTCAGGGTACTTCAAATATAATAACACATCGTCGGCATAAAGTGAAATACGATGCTCATCTGAGCCAACTCGAATACCCAGTATGCTTGTATTTGCCCTCATTGCCAGGGGTTCGATGACCAAGGAAAATAAGAGAGGTGAGGGAGGGCAGCCTTGACGGCATCCTCTGCCAACAGGAAATCTACTAGACATTAACCGGTTTGTATTAACCACCGACATAGGCTGGGAATATAACAGTTTAGTCAAGTTAATGAAATGATGTCCTAGGTTTATCCTCTCTAATACAGCGAAAAGGAAAGGCCACCCCACCCTATCGAATGCCTTTTCCGCATCAAGCGACACAATTAGAGTGGGGTCTTTGGCCACATGTACATGATCTAGAATATTCAATAATCTGCGAATATTATCAGAGCCATATCTAGATTTTACAAATCCAGTCTGGTCCGGCGAAACGACAGAGGGACGGACAGATTCAAGGCGCCGAGCCATTGCTTTAGCCACAATTTTGTAATCTACATTCAATAAACTAATCGGGCGGTAAGAGGAGCAATCCAAAGGGTCTTTGTCTTTTTTTTTAAATGAGACTAATGACGGCAGAGAACCAAGAATCAGGAATTAAGTTTAACTCAAAAAGGTTATTAATTGCAGGCATTAAGATTGGGCTTATATCCTGCCAGAATTGCTTGTAAAATTTGAGTGGGAACCCGTCTGGGCCCGGCGCTTTACCTGAGGGCGTCGATTGAATAGCTTGCCAAATTTCCTCCTTAGTGAAGGGGGCATTTAAAAGAGTTCTGTTCGTTTCAGAAACATCAGGAAGAGAAAACTTACGCAAATAATCTGATAAATCCCCTATCAAAGCTCCTTCGTCCTCAGCTTTATATAAAGTCCTATAAAAATCAGAAAAAGTATCATTAATTATCTGGGGATCGAAGGATACGCTGCCCTCTGGGGTCCTGATTGCCTTTATAACTCTCTCTTGTTGTGCTTTTTTTAGTTGATATGCAAATCAATGGCTGGGCTTATTTCCAAATTCGTAATATTTTTGCTTACTAAAAAATTGTAATTTCTTAATATGCTCTGTATGGTCTAAATTTAACTTGGCTCTGGCTCTGTTCAAATGAATCCAATTTGTCTGACTTGGTATTTGTTTGTGTTGATTTTCTAAGTGAACTAATTCGGCCTCTAATTCTCTCCTTTTTTGGGTCTTGACTTTATTCACTAAGGAAGCATAGGAGATAATGTGGCCCCATAAAACCGCTTTAGCAGCATCCCATTTTGTCGCTGAGTAAACAGGAGAGTTTTGATTGTCTTGCCAGTAATGAACTATTTTCTGCTTAAGGAACATACAAAAATCATCATTATTCAGATGTGAAATACTAAACTTCCAATAATTGGATTTAGGAATGGACACATTGACATCAAGGTCTAAGTAGACAGGGCTATGGTCAGACAAAACAATAGGGCCAATATGGCAAGATTTCACTTGGTGAATACGATGGTGTCTTATCTTACGATAAGATGGTGTAAAGCAGTGGCCCCACCGGGGGGGCGCGGACACTCTCCCGGAGGGGCGCGAGTAGCCTACAGAATGGGAGGGAAAAAAAACTGGAAAAAAAAAACAATATTAGCAACAAAAAAAAAAATCACTAAACTACTGTCATAAAAACATATCGTTTTGTATATACATAACTGAATGAATAAAAATGTAAATGTGTTTGGACTGATTTAAAAAAAAAAGTTAACAAATTTGATTGGTCTGTCGATAGTGAGCGCAAATGCAGGTGATAAGCGGTTTTATTAAGCGAGTCATTGAGTCGTTTCTTTTAAATGATTCGTTCAAACGGCCGATTCATCAAGAATGAGACAGATGTTTGTGAATGGGTCATTGTATTTTTGACTCAACCGATTCGTTCAAAACACTGAATCATTCAAAACACGATTGAGTGTTTCTGTGAGATGCGCTATGCTGTGATCTTTGTTTGGATTCATCGGATTTATTTTCGCTGCTAAAATAGACCAAAACAGTCATTATTTCGTCTAAAATGTAAGTGACTTAATAGTATTAACTTGTTTGTTAAACTATCATATGAAATCAGGCTCACATTATTTTCATATATATATATACACACAGTATATATATAAACGAATAAACTAGTCAGAATATAGGCTACAGTTGAAGCTTTCTTTTAGTTTTTGTGAAATGCTCACACGCACGCACGCAGCCACGCACACACAAACATGTTTAAATACGTTTATGTTGTTAATAAATAAACAACAATAAAACATCCTCCTGGAGACTTTTTTTTGTCAAAAGCGACAAATCCAGCGACTTTTACTGGTGTTTTTATAGACTTTTGTGGTGTTTGGAGACTCGAAAGCACGAATCACTCTGCAGTTAGGCCTACTGTGCTCAACGAGCAGCGGGTGCTGCCATGAGCCCCTCTCCCGTCCAAAGGCACTCACAGGCGGTCAGTCTCAGTAACCTCGCGCAGCAGTCCCAGCCTGCAGTCAGAGCAGAGAGGAGACACACACCCCTCTGCGTCCAGGCTGCAAATAAATCGCACATGCGCATGACCGCCGCCGTTCCCGCCCTGACTTACAGAGCGGGGTGTAAATGTTCGCTCACTCTCACACAAAAATATATTACTGCATTTAAATTGACTCACGACATAGCTCTCCATTCACTCTAGTCTCTTGCCAAGTTCGCTTGTGCCAGCTCTCGCTAGTCTCTTATCAATCTCGATTTGCATAGGCCTTTCCTACAAAACCCCAACAGTCTTTTTAAAGACTAAACCCAGAAACATTCTTTTTTAAGATTAGATCATATCTCAGCCCTAGCCAGTAATTTTGTTGCTAGGCAGTAGCTACTTAGCTAACTACCCAAATGACTCTCTCACACACACACACACACACACACACACACACACACACACACACACACACACACACACACACACACACACACACACACACACACACACACACACACACACACACACACACACACACACACACACACACACACACACACACACACACACACACACACACACACACACACACACACACACACACACACACACACACACAGGCCTACCTTTTGCTTAAGTTTTTCTTGATCTCATCCTTCATGTCCTTAACAACTCTGGAGTCTTCTGGGAGACTGGTCATCTCTTTCAGCAGCAGAGCATGCAGAGGTGCTATCACTGAGAGAGTTGGGCACTTTTCTTCTGACATCACTTGAGTGGCTGTCTTCATTGGCTTTAGAGCTCTGACCAAATCTTCTGCATCTGTTATATCCTCTTCCCTCAGGCTGCAAAGATCCTTTTCATTTCTCCGCACTTCAGGTGAGAGCAGAGCGGCAGAGATCGCGGGTTGCTGCTCTAAAAAGCGCTGAAGCATTTCTAGTGCACTGTTCCAACGAGTCACCACATCAATTTTGAGCTTGTGTGCATTCAGCTGCAGTAGCGTCTGCTTTTCTTTGAGGATACGGGTGGCAGTTGTACTGCGATGAAAGAACTTTGCGATGTGCCTTACTTTCCCAAGAAGGCGTGCAACATTCGGCAGTTTGAGACCGGCTTGCGAGGCCAGGTTGATTATGTGCGCGAAGCAGCCGACGTGGGTTAGCCCCGTAATTTCAACCGCACGGACCATATTCGCCGCGTTGTCAGTGACTATGGCTGGGTCTTTACTCATCAGCCCCCACTCCTCCATAGCTTTGGTTAACATTTCAGCTAAACAGACAGAGCGATGGTTCGTTTCAACTTCGGTTGTCTGCAGCACGTAAGACACGAGGTTCCAGAGCTCGTCTATGTAGTGTACTGTCACACTCATGTAAGATTCCGTAGCTACTGATGTCCAGGTGTCACTCGTAATGCCCACCCTCTCTGCGGTCTTAAGCTTACACATTACACCATCATTTACTGTCTGGTACATGTTGGAGATCACTTCTTCAGACAGACGTTTGCGAGACACAATGACGTAATTTGGTTCCATTACCTTTATTAGCCGCCTGAATCCCACGTTCTCCACAACAGAATACGGGCGCATATCTTTGCAAATGAAGCCCGCAATCGCCTCAGTTATTTTACATTTACATTTACATTTAGTCATTTAGCAGACGCTTTTATCCAAAGCGACTTCCATCTGAGGACTAAGTCAAACAAGTCATTGTGAAGAGGCAACAACAACGCAGGAAGTGCTCAGAATACAAAGTTCAAACATTGGTCAGAGTATCACAAACCAGGCAAGTAAGGATTTTTTTTTTTGTATTATAATAAGTGCTCACGGAAGAGATGCGTTTTCAGTTGTCTTTTGAATGCTGACAGGGATTCTGCATTCCGGATGATTATGGGCAGATCATTCCACCAGCATGGAACCGTGAATGAGAATGTTCTAGAGAGTGATTTTGTGGCTCTCTGTGATGGCACCACCAGCCGTCGCTCATTGATCGATCGTAGGCTTCTGATAGGGATGTAGACTCGTAGGAGCGAGTGAAAGTAAGAGGGAGCTGAGCCAGTGGTTAATCTGTAAGCAAGTGTCAACGCCTTAAACTTGATGCGAGCAGCGAGTGGCAGCCAGTGCAGAGAGATGAACAGAGGAGTGATGTGGGCCCATTTTGACAAAGCATGCAGAATTAGTTGGCAGTTGTAGAGTTTGTTTCAGTGTCATCTGTTGCGGTCCAGTGGCGGGCTTGGATATGATGTCTTGATGATGTCGCATCATGTGGTTCCTGAGATTAGTAGTATTTCCACAATACTTCACCTCCATTTGGCAGGCTTTGCAAATTGCTTTGCTTTTGTCAAGCTCGTTGTCTGCATTGCTTGTTCTGAACCCGAAATGGTGCCAGATCGTAGCTTTGAGTGTTTCTGGTGTTTTCAAAGCAACCGCTTGCTTTACGTTACTGACCGCCATGTTCGTTGTTTTGATGTCCTTCAACGTCGCGCGCATGCATGAATTCAATGACACGGCAAGTTCAAGTTCACGGGGAAAATGTAGGCCTATTATTAAATCGATCTTTAGAAATTAATCTGAAAATCGATTCAGAATCGGTGAATCGATTTTTTCAACACAGCACTACTTAGCGGCCCTTTTCAGCACAGCTGACCATTCTGGATCTGGCTCGGGCAACGTTATACACTCAGGAGACAATGCAGTCGAGTCATCATCTCTAGAGGCCAGATGACTACACGGTAATTTCTCTACTGTGCGACCGAAAGTTGCATGGTAATGATGACACAATCGTTAGCCTATTTTTTTTTACAAAAACTTTTGCTACGGAGCCATTACATGAGATACAAGGCAATGGAGCTTTTTATGCATTGTGACGTTTATTTAGAAATAAACAATGAACAAATGGAGTCTTTAAACGCTTCAGATGTAAAGTTATTCACTGTCAAATTGACGCCAAAATGAAGGGCAGTCAATGAAATACTAACAGAAGGTGATGCTTGCTAGCCTTAGAATCTCCCTAGAGGAGGAACGCTTTCCGAATGCTCACACAAAAAATATTATGTTGGCATGGAGAAGATCAGTTAGCCATTGGTTACACATGAGCTGGGGTTCTGTTTCCCCTGTTGTTCAATAATAATTCAATAATTTTAAAAACGTATTGCCATGTCAACAAAGTTGATAGGAATTTGTCTTGGTACAACTCTCAGACATAATAACCAAAAGACAGACATCATAAATACACCAACAATGAACCCACCAAGCCCCAGCAAACCTAGGGCATAGGACCAAAACCCTTATACCCCATGGCAGAGAAAGTGCACAGTACATACAGTTAATGAGGTGCTGCAAGCCGTCAGTACAATTCAGATATCTGATAGCCAGAGGGAAAGTGCTGTCTCTAAAACGTGATGTAGAAGTCTTAATGCTCCTATATCTCCTTCCTGATGGGAGTAGTTTAAAGAGATGGTGAGCAGGATGAGAGTGGTCCGCTATGATGTTTTTAGCCTTTCTGATAATTCTAGTGGAAAAGAGTGAAGAAAGAGAAGGAAGGCTACAGCCTATGATATCTGATGCTCTGCGTACTACTCTTTCTAACCTAGCTTTGTCCTGAGCGGTTGTGTGACCGAACCAGACAAGCATGGAAAAAGTAAGGACGCTTTCAATAGTTGACCCATAAAAGTGGATCATGGCAGTACGGCTGACTCTAAACTTTTTAAGCTGACGCAGAAAGTGGAGTCGCTGGTGCGCTTTGCTGATCTTACTATTAGTGTTTAGCTCCCATGATAGGGATTCCTGGATTGTGGTCCCAAGGAACTGGAAGGAAGTGACCCTCTCCACCTCCACCCGATTTATGGAGAGCATAGGGAGGGGACTAGGGGTCCTTCTAAAATCCACTACCAGTTCCTTGGTTTTTGAGATGTTAATTGTCAAATTATAGCTTTCACACCATTTCACCAGTCCCTCCACTTCTCTGCGATAGTCAGACTCATCTCCATTAGTAATGAGACCAACTACAGAAGTATCGTCAGCGAACTTAAACAACAAAACTGAACTACTCTGTCCTTGCACCTTTTAAGCACACAGACTATTCAAAGCGCTCTAAGGCAAAGAAAACAGGGTTCAAAATTAGCACCATCTAGCCAAATGCTGGTCAAATGTGCGAGTGACTGGTAGATTTGCTTCACTCAGCAGCTGTAAAAACAATGGTAATGTATTGAGTGGCTGGAGAAATTTTTACATTTACTAGCCATTTGGCTGGTGGTTGAAAAAGTACATTTCAAACCCTGAAAGACAGTAAAAAAAAAAAAAAATCTGAATAAAATATATAAAATAAAAACAGACAGAAATACAGGTAGAGTGCAGTTGCCCCAAAGATTCCACAAATAAATTAATTTAATGGCAAAGCAGAAGCTGTATAATATATAAGCAACACTTTAAGTTAAAATACACAGACACGTGGAACAACACACATGATCCTTTATTGTTAAAGAGAACATCACAAAAGCAATCGTTAAGAACAAACTTTACAGTGAAGTAGGAGACATCTCGTGTTCAACACTAACACTTTTATAATGAACAACATTTACTTGTTCAAAGATGCAGAAGTCTTCAACGAGGAAGAGGAGCAGATCCAATTTGACGGATTTTTAAACGGGAAACAGGACTAAAATATTTCAGATGCAAGACATTTAAAGCAGCAGATTATTTAATGTCTTAAACGTGTAACAAAACACAGATAACACATGTAGATCACAAGATGAGAGTAAATAAATTAAAATATTACAATGGAAGTTTTATAAAAGTTTTTTTCTTGAAGTAACACCAGGGAACTTTTGCTCTCGGGGTCCCCCTACAGTTGGGAAACAGTATTGTCCTCTACTACTGTCGTAAACTCTGTCATCCTACATGCACGCGCATTTGTTGACAATCATGATAGCCCTGAACACTGTAGGAGGAGGTCACATGCAGGTGTTCTGCTTGCGTCACGTGTGAAATGTCTTCATCCCAGGTACAGTGGCATATATTTCAGCATGTCATATGAATATAATTTCATGGGTTTTATTTTTTTTCTAACGACAAATGATCGCGATGCTCACGTTTACAAGCCAGCGTCATTATAGTAGCCTAGTCTATTGGTTACCGTTTACTGAATCTATATGATACTTCAATGCAATGTTTGAGTGGTATATAATAACCATTTATATCGTCAATATTATAATGTCAAGCTACCATAAATGAATCTGCAAATTTTACAAATCGATTTGCATTATAACTTGAGGAAAGAAAAACAAACGAATATCACAGACATGTTAGGTATCCTAAAATATGATTTTGTACATCTTATATATTTACTTGCAAGAATGTAGCCCCTACCTAACTTGTACACGCCGTTTAGACAACAGCTAGCCATCAAAAACTAGAATATCGTTTACTAGATACCAGATTGATAATTCGCTACTCTGCTATCATTACTTGATTCATGAAGATAAACGGAGGATAAGATAGCTTCCGTAACATAGTCAGGCAGACAAAAAACAAAACAAAGAGATAGTATGCAAGCAATATACTCACTAGTCCAAAAGCATGACAGCCAAGTCCGCATCGGTCGTCATTTTTCTAGTTCTCTTTGTTCGCCAGTTACTACCCGAAACCCGAAGTTTAAAAGTATGATTAAAAACGCTACAGACCCCGTCAGGCTATGGCAGATGTGTCATTCAACCTATTGTAAGTTGATGCACCATCACAAGAGACTTGGAATAGAGTTGTTCCGATTCCGATACTAGTATCGGAAATGCCGCCGATACCAATAAAAATTCTGGAATCGGTATCGGCGAGTACTTCTATCCGCGTACCGATCCGATACCATTTTATTAAACAGTGTCTAGTTATACACGCTAGCTTTGCTTACCGCTGCAAAACGGAGATCAACTCTTCTTCGCTGCTCTAATCAGTGGTTGCTAGTGGAAACACAGGAAGTCGTGCTGTTGCCACAAGCAACCACTGTTTAGACCAGCGAAGAAGAAAACGCGTGCGCGTGCGTAATGTCCGCTGTTTGGCTGTATTTCGAGGGGTAGAACAAGTATTAAAACCTTCAACACGAGTAACTTAAGCATTTGAAGACCCGTCCACCCGCAGAACACGATGGCAGACGGAGGATGAGCCGCGTCAGAATCAACAATCTCTGAAAGCTTCATTAAGGCTATGTTTACACGGAAACGATTCTGAAGAGAAAACGCAAAAGTGGCGTTGCGTTATCACTTTTTATTCTGCTTTTAGACGAGCGTTTTGGGTGTGAAATCCTTGTGCAGATGTTGACGAAAAAGTCTGTGAAATTCAATGTAGTATGCACTCCAGGCGGCTAAGAGTGCATACTACAACAACACCAAGTCCACGCGCCTGCGTACAACCTTCACTGTCAAGCAGACCGTTGCGTTTTTACCATTTACAGGGGAGCGCGGCGGTGGAGCGTTTTAAAGATTTCCACTCTGGAGGGTGGTTTCACTTTTTTGCGTTTTTAAGCCCCAAAAACGCTGTCTCCGTGTAAACGAAAGGCACATCCGGTAAAATATTTTTTACGTTTTCACCCGCGGCCGCGAGCGATCTCGTGTAAACAGGGCCTCAAACGAAGATAAATGTTTTCAAAAGACAGCCAACGAACAATAAATATAACCAACAACATGAAAGTTACTGTGTTTATTATTCTGGATGACCAGCCGCAGTCAAAACTGAAATGTCGTTTATTTAACAAAATTGTTTATTTATCTTCAGTTATAAAGAGATTATTTTCTTATATTATTCATATACAATTTTAGATTCCTAGATTTATTTGTTGCACTTTTTTGTATATATAGTTATTTTGTAAATCCAAAATACCTTTTTTAGTTTACAGTATTAGATGTGTAGCTGCATTTTAAGTTCTTTAAGTTTACTTCCCTTAAATCCTGATGTACTCGTTACATCATCATAAGAAGAATGGCATCTACGCTAATTTTAGTGTCTTTGTTTATCCCGAGGTTTTCCCGCAGCCGACCGGATCCAGGCCGTATCCAGATCTGACTAGGAGCTTTGCCTGGACCCGATGACAACGCAGTGCTGAAGTGCCAACTAGCCTCTCCCTATGGAGGATCCCTTTCCCACTCTACAGATAAAATGTTGTGATTCCGGTTCGCGTACCCACCCCGAAGTGATAAAATAAAACAAAATTCTGTATCAAATTTACAGTTACTGTAAATCCGGCCTCTAGTTCATAAACGCCAGAGGAGAACTGGCCCCCGACTGAGCCTGGGTTCTCCCAAGGTTTTTTTTTCTCCATTAGGTCACCTGATGGAGTTTTAGGACACCAGTAGGTCACTTGATGGAGTTTTTCGGTTCCTTGCCACTGTTGCCTTTGGCTTGTTCAGTTGGGGATATTCAAAATAATTAGCCAAGCATTAATACCATTGATCAGCCCTACCAAACGTGGATGTTTTTTCACTAAGAAACAAACATTATGTTATTTGATTGATATTGTGAAGCTGCTTTGATGCAATTTATATTGTGAAAAGCGCTATATAAATACACTTGACTTGACTTGACTTGACTTCTTTTTCACTTAAGAAAAATATTGCTATGAAATGGAATTCAGATAATAAAAATACTCTAGTTCACTCTATGTATTTATTCATGTTTAATTTAGGGATAAGTTTGAAGCACACCATAATAATTCTATCAATTCATACAGTGCTAGAATTAAATGCAGCTGAATAGATACTGTACACGCCCAGGTATCGGATCAGTAATCGGTATAGGAAGGGAAAAAGGGTACCGGAACATCTCTAAAAATATATTCTGAAAATTGAAAAGTTCTGGCGGCCGGCACAGTGAATGACCCACGCTCACAGATTCGAAAGTAGAGATTTTTCTTGACATTTAAAAAGTAACTCTTTAAATCTATGATCGGTTTATATTTTGAGTAAACAACATCCATAAAAGCCGTCAGAACTTGTCGTAGGGCACACGGGCTAGGATCAACAAAATTAACATCCCTCATACAGCTTTGACGTTCAGTATTTTTTATATGACATATTGATAAGGGGTGAGGAATGCTGATGAGAGTTTTATATACAAACATATTTGAATTGATCATGTAGGTCTTGTATTCCTCCAGCACCTGATTCAGGGACCGTAAATACACTTCGATTGCAGCTTCGATGTCACGAACCCAGTCTAATACGGATTTTCCAGCCTGAATATCCAGCCGGGCCTCGTGGATCAGCATCTGGACGTGGAAGGCGGCTCCGTTGACCCAGATCTTGAGCCCGCGAGTGCTCATCTGTCCGTCATGCAGAAGGGAGTTTCTGAGGATGGTGAGATGGTTGCTCAGCTGATGTTCCAGTCTCTTTATTTCCTCCAGTAATCGTTGGTCATTTTTCATGTATATTTCATGGCGTTTCAGATACTCTGCCATTGTGTCTCGGACACTCGAAGCTTTCTCTTCCCCAAACACTCGTCGTAACAGGCTGTATGTGTCAGCACTTGTCTGAGTGCCGCCATTGATGGCGATCTCAATGATCAAGGAAATCACCAACGCTCCAAGTCCGACAGCGTTCGGGACTGAAGTCAGTGGACCAATGGCAGACCCAAGATAGCGGGTGTAACCTGGCACCGTGTTGAGCATCTCCTTATTCAAAGCCTGCAGCGCCGCGTTAGAGTCGGAACCAGAATATTTCAGCAGAGACTCATCTATGCCTACATCTGGGAAGAGGCATGTTTGATATTGAATGTGTTCATAAATCTGAAGAGCAGACCTCTCATAGTCCGCTTGTGAGAACGAGCCGCCCATGATTATTCCTCTCGATCTGTAATCGCTCACACAAAGTTCAGATGTCCCCCGACCAGCAGACTGACCACTATAACCAGAATACTGAGATCAAATCCAGCATCTCCCTAACATATAACCAGGATGACAACTCCAGCAGCCAATCAGACCTCTGGAAAGTGGTTATGCGTAGGTCTTATATAAGCACAATGTTTTTGTGTTAATCATTCATTCACTGGGCTTATTCTGAGGCTGTGTACGGGAAAAGACAAGTTGATTTTAGGCCAAATGCACCCTGGACCCAATCTATTCTGTCACAAAAAAATATATTAGTTCTGGGTCATATGAGGGTAAAGATGTGATTTTCTTTTCCTGGTGCGAATAAAGCCTAAGTCGCCCGGCGCATATGAATCCCAAAGCCCCTCCAAAACAGCTCTCTGGCTCAGACAATGTGTCTATCAGTGAGCATTATGTGCACATCAGTTGGCTTAAAAGGGTCTATAGCGGGCCGTCTGAGCAGTTGAAAAGCTCTTACGTCATGTTTCCAGGAAGCCTATGATGCCTCAGCCAATAGTGGAGCTGTGTTAGAGCGGGGCGATCTGCTGTCGGGCCCACCGTGAGCATAGGTCTCGAAGGGTGTAGAGTCAGCTCAAGTCACTCTGGTTTATGGGTTAAAACTGTAATAGAAACGCACTGATTTGTTATTATGGCAGTACATGTTTTCATATACTGGCTTTAAACCTTTGAAAAATAACCCTTCAGGACTTTGTATAGCTCAACAGGTTTCCATAGAAAAGAAATGTTCGACCAAATGGGTATTTTTTGCGTCTCTGTTAACGTTGAGATTTTGACAGCTGCTTCTACCAACATGCTTTCTGGTGTAAACCATAGACAGAAAAAATGAATGGACACAGCGACCCCGTAGACTTCGATGGAGACAAGCAAAGTCTATAAGAAGAACTCAAACTGAGCTTGAAGACGTAGATGTGACGTGAGCAACCTGTCTAAAGGTTGTAAGTCTTCTGGTAGCAATACCAAGAGAAATCCAAATGTCATATAAAGTATTTCCAATCAATCAAAACATTGCTTGGTTCCGATGTTTTCATGGACTTGGCTTCTACCTTGACTGTATGCCTCCACGCCCCCACAATTATCTGCGAGCTTCTCCTAACTATACGGTAATTTCTCTACTGTGCGACTGAAAGTTGCATGGTCATGGCACAATCGTTAGCCCATTTTTTATAAAATCTGCTACGGAGCCATTACATGAGATACAAGGCAATGGAGCTTTTTATGCATTGTGATGTTTCTTTAGAAATGAACAAATGGAGTCTTTAAACGCTTCAGATGTAAAGTTATTCACTGTCAAAGTGACGCCAAAATGAATGGCAGTCAATGAAATACTAGCGGAAGGTGATGCTTGCTAGCCTTAGAATCTCCCTAGAGGAGGAACGCTTTCCGGATGCTCACACACAAAATATTATGTTGCCATGGGGAAGATCAGTTAGCCATGGGTTTCACAATTAGCACCGTTTAGCCAAATGCAAGTAAAATATGCAAGTAGCTGGTAGATTTGCGTCACTCAGCAGCTGTAAAAACAATGGTAATGTATGGGGGAGTGGCTGGAGAAGATTTGAGCATTACTAGCCTTTTGGCTGGTGGTCGAAAAAGTACATTTCAAACCCTGAAAGAAAGACAGTAAAAAAAAAAACACACATGATCCTTTATTGTTAAAGAGAATTTCAAAAAAGTAAGCATTAAGAACAAACTTTACAGTGAAGTAGACGTGTTCAGAACTTACACTTTTATAATGAACAACATTTACTTGTTCAAAGATGCAGAAGTCTTCAACGAGGAAGAGGAGCAGATGCAATTTGACGGATTTTTAAACGGGAAACAGGACTAAAATATTTAGTAAAACTTATTTTAGTAAAATATTTTGTAAAGGGGACGTATTTTGTCAGGTGACCCACAGCGAGATGGATGCTTGAGTTCTCTGCTCCGCTCTTATTTTTATTTAACTTGCATTTTTTTCCTCCAAATCTGTCGCTGTATTTCATTTAAGGACCGTTAATTATGTCTGACCCCAGTTTGGACAAAGAATTTCCGATTTTCGGATCAACACGTTCGCAGAAAGCAAAAGAAAAGGACAAAAAGAAGACCACTCATTCCTCGTCGTCAACAGAGGCTATTGCTAATGAAACAGAGGCCCAATCGGACATGGCGCTGATACTCTCTGAAAAAAAAAAGCCAACGGTTCTCGCCTCGATGGGATAACTAATCGGCTGGAGGGAATAGCTGGATCAGTTTCCTCGTTACAAAACTCTTTTGCGGCCCTCACTGAGAGGATCGAGGGTATTGAGACTCGTCTAACGGAGGCTGAGGGGAGGATCTCTTCCGCGGAAGACTCCGAGGGCCAACTTGCTAACTTACTGACTAAGGTGGAACAACTTCAGTCAAAAGTGGACGATTTAGAGAACAGAGGTCGACGAAAGAATTTGAGAATAGTTGGTCTACCTGAAGGAGCGGACGGCTACGGTCTGCTTTCGACGTTTCTCCGTTCCTCTATCCCCAAATGGCTAGATTTGCCCGCGGACTCTCTCGCCTTGGATATCGAGAGGGCCCATCGATCTCCTACTTTTGCGCCCAGTAATCTGAACTCATCACCGAGGAGTGTTCTGATTTGTTTTCTGCGGTTTACTGAAAAGGAAACTGTTCTCAGAGCAGCGTTGAAGAAGACGATTGACCACGAGGGCGCGGAGCTTCGGTTTTATTCGGACTTATCTACCAGTGTTCTGCAGAAGCGTCGCGAATTCAGCTCAGTGGTCAAGACTATGGCCTCTCGTGGCTTATATCGCGGATTCGCCTACCCTGCCCGGCTCAGGTGTTTACACATGGGGAAGATTCGTCTGTTCGATGATCCGAACTCGGCTAAAGCTTTTCTGGACTCTCTGGACAGATAGCTCTGACTTGCTGTAATGTCCTTATCTTTTGGAGGATTACCTTTCTTTTGAACTCACCAGACTTGTAAGTTTGGATTTTTATTTAAAACATCTACTTTTTCTTACTTTTTATTTTATTTATTTTTTTACTACTATCATTTAATTATTTATTTTTGATTCTCCCTGTATATCGCTGCTTTTATTATTCGTTATGTAGGATCGGTTTTCCTTCTAGACGCCATAGTGACAAAAGTTTTCTTTTTTTTTTTTTAAATCAGTGGGTTCAGTTATTTTAATCACATATTCTATAGAGTATATAGGAGCGATTCTTGAGAGAGCTATTTTTCTCAGTGGCATCAATATGATGACAGGTTTATTTATGTTCATCATATCATTTTGTGACTGTTTGATGTTACCTGTGCCCTATCATTTGGGGATGGGGCCTGGGGGGGGGATTATTCGGGGTAATTCAGCGTTCAATTCGTGGTACTGTTCTGTTCAAATTTGGTGTCTTTTATGTGAGAGATTTACTTTTGCCAGCTCACCAACATCTTAACATTTTATTTTTGGTCTTTTTCGTATGCATGGTTGTGGCGAACAGGACGGCCGAGGGACGTGAGAGAACGGCGCGAGGCCGGTGGTGCAATTGCTAATGAGCAACACCTGTGAGGCACACCGGTCTCGCATCTCTCACGGAGGAGCGGAAGCATAAAGGAGGAGCGACAACGTTGATGATCGAGAGAGGAACAGGCCTGTATTTTAGTTGTTTTGTTTTTGTATTTTACTTTAGCCAGCAGTCGTCCGCGAGGGGCTGCTGGCAGTTATATTTATTTTCGGTAGCCAGCAGTCGTCCGCGAGGGGCTGCTGGCGGTATTTTCGTTTGTTTGTTTTATTTTAAATAAATTATATTTTGATGGTTCGCCGGTTCCCGCCTCCTTCTTCCCTGAACATTGCTACACTGGTGCCGAAACCCGGGAAGAGGGAGGAACGCGCTGTCAGAGAGTCCTCGCCGGTGTGGGGAATCCGCGGTGCCATCGAGCATGGTGCGCGAGTCGCCGCCGCTCGCCGTGGGCCAGAGCCTGCTGCCATCCGCCGAGCGAGGGGAGGAGCAGGGAGCGGGGGACTCGCGGCCACGGACGCTCGAGGCGGTGCGCTGGAGTGAGTTGCCGGTGGGACGGTCGAGCTCGCTGCCGGCCGCCTGGGTATTGGAGGGGCGGCTGCCATCCGGGAGGGAGAGGAGGAGTCGCCGCCGCTCGCCGTGGGCCGGAGCCTGCTGCCGTCCACCAGTGAAGGGGAGGAGCAGGGAGTGGGGGACTCCTGCCGTCTGCCCAAGGCACCCGAGGAGCCGTCGCCGTCCACCGGGCGGCGGAGGAGCGTCGAGCCGTCCACCGAGGGCTACCCAGCGTCACCGCCAGGCACCGCGGAGGAGATCGCCTAGCTGGTGGGGGACCAGATGGCAGCGCGTTGTGGGAACTGGACCAAGTTTTTTTTTTTTTTTCCTCTCTCCCCTCTCTCGATCTGTCGCTCCTCATGCTTCCGTCTCCGTTTCCCTCGGTTTGTCTGTCCATACTCCCCAGGGATCGCCGCCGCCGGGGGGGGGGGAGTAGGCACAGGCTCGTGGGTACCCCCGAACAGGACGGCCGAGGGACGTGAGAGAACGGCGCGAGGCCGGTGGTGCGATTGCTAATGAGCAACACCTGTGAGGCACACCGGTCTCGCATCTCTCACGGAGGAGCGGAAGCATAAAGGAGGAGTGACGACGTTGATGATGGAGAGAGGAACAGGCCTGTATTTTAGTTGTTTTGTTTTTGTATTTTACTTTAGCCAGCAGTCGTCCGCGAGGGGCTGCTGGCGGTATTTTCGTTTGTTTGTTTTATTTTAAATAAATTATATTTTGATTGTTCGCCGGTTCCCGCCTCCTTCTTCCCTGAACATTGCTACAATGGTATTGTTAAACTTGTAACTTGGAATGTGAAGGGTATCGGCCATGTTATAAAGAGGAAGAAAATTTTGTCATTTCTTAAAAAAAGAGCACGTATCCATTGCTCTGTTGCAGGAAACCCATTTGTCGGACACTGAACATTGTAAACTCAAAACGGGACTGGGTTGGTCAGATATACTGTATTACTCTTCTTTTACATCGAACAGCAGAGGTGTAGCAATTTTAATTCACAAGAACATCCCATTCAGTCTGGATTATGTAGAGTCTGACTCTAAAGGGAGGTTTGTTTTAGTTTCAGGCTATATTTTTGGAGTACATCTCACTATTGGAAATGTATATGCCCCAAATACTGACTGCACCAGTTTTATATCCCAGACAATTTTGCAGTTTAACCGGTTTTGTGGAAATCTGGGGTTCTTGGGTGGTGATTTTAACTGCATAATGGATAGTAACCTGGATAAATCCCCCCCGCAGACCCTAACATGCCATAAATCCTCCCACTCTTTACAAAATGTTTGTAAAGATTTAGGCCTAGTAGATATTTGGAGGGAGCTGCACCCAAAAGACAGAAATTATACATTTTATTCTCATCCTCATAATTCTTACTCTAGGTTGGATTATTTCTTTACACCAGGGGTTCTCAACCTTTTGCAAGCTGGGCTCCCCAAAAGCTGGTTCATTGCAGTTGGGGCCCCAGTGCCCCTCGCCCAGATCCCCCATCCCCCCGCCCCGCTCTACCTTCGATAGATAGCTAGATCGATAGATCGATAGATAGCCCTAGGCTATTATTTTTAGGCCCACATTATTATTATTATTATCATCATCAGTAGCGGTAGGTAGGCCTATTATCATTACTAGGCTGTTGTTATAATTGGCAGTAGCACCAGACTTCTAATGTGAGCTTGCAGGCATTATTATTATTATGAGTTGTATAGGCCTATCATCATTACTAGGCTATTGCTATTGTGAGGTTACATGCTTTTTGTTGTTGTTGTTATTATTATTATCATCAGTAGGCCTATCATCATTACTAGGCTATTGCTATAATTGGCAGCAGCACTAGACTTCTAATGTGAGCTTGCAGGCATTTTTATTAGTATTACTATTATTATTATTATTATTATGAGTAGTATAGGCCTATCATTATTACAAGGCTATTGCTATATAATTATGAGGTTACATGCTTTATTGTTGTTGTTATTATTATCATCAGTAGGCCTATTATCATTACTAGGCTATTGCTATATAATTAGGTGATGTTAATGTGAGACCTGAGCCTGCTTTGTCTTGCAAAGATCCTCAATTCTTGGCTCAATGTTTGATAAGCATAGCCTCAAATCATCCTCGATTTGTGCACGATTGCGGTATTTTGTTTTGAGTGCAGTCATTTTTGAGAATCCTGCCTCACACAAATATGTCGACGCGAAAGGAAGGAGAATCTTCAAGGCGACGTCACAGAGTTCAGGGTATTCCTGCATCAATGCTGCCCAGAATGACGAAAGAGGACAGGAGCTAAAGAGTTCCTTCAGTCTACTGTCACTCTTCAGCCCAATAAGCTGTTCCTGCATATCAATTGATAGCTCGTTTACTGTGCACACAAACGGACCTCGAACCCATGTAAAAGAGCGATAATCTTCTTTAAAGTACGTCGCAAATTGTTTTCTCATTGCTGACAGGTGCTCAGACGCTGATTGAAATAGGGAGGAGAAATCGTGTGACGTGCCTGCATCAGTTATAAAGTCTGTAAGGCAGGGGAACATGTCGCAGTTCCCTCGACTGATGCGGCCATGCCAGAGGTCTAGTTTTTGTGTGAAGGCTTGCACTTTGTCTGCAAGGAGCAAAATATGAGTTTCGCGGCCTTGCAAAGACAGGTTGAGGCCATTCAAGCGGTCAAATATATCGACCAAATAGGACAGAGACGCAAGCCACATAGTGTCATCCAGATGCTTCGCCAGATCTGATTTGATTTCTGTCAAAAACCACTTCACCTCCTCTCGCAGCTCATACAACCGCTGTAACACCCGCCCCCTGGAGACCCAGCGAACTAGTGCTTCGCGATGGACCATGCAGTGTGTCCATTTCACAAGTGGAGCTACTTGCTGAACGCGAGCAGCTAGGCCACGCTCACGCCCCTTCATTGCCTGCGCACCATCTGTGCATAGGCCAACGCATCGGTCCCAAGCCAAACCATTTTCGCGGATAAAAATGTCAAGGACATTGAAAATGGCTTCTCCTGTCGTGTGCGACTGAAGAGGCCGGCAAAACAGGACATCCTCCTCAATCACCTTGTCCCGCAGATACCTGACATAGGTGAGGAGCTGTGCCTGCCCAGCAACATCAGTGGATTCGTCAAGCTGCAGCGCGTAGTAAGGACTCTTTTTTACGAACTCTATCAGTTGCTCTTTGATATCGTTGGACATGTCTACAATTCTCCTAGCGACTGTGTCATTGGACAGTGGTACTGCATCGAGTTTGGCTGCTGCACTATCGCCTATCATTATTCTGCACATGTCTTGCGCTGCCGGCAAAATGAGAGTCTCTGCGATTGTATGCGGTTTACCCAGTTTACCGATCCTTTTGGCCACTACATACGATGCCTCCAAACACTGTTTAGACACAGTGCTGTGCACTGAAATGGTTGCCTGTTGCTGATGGAGGCCATCAAGCTTTCTTTTAAAATATTCAGCCGGTTTATTTTTAATGCCAGCATGCTTTGTTTCGAGGTGCCTTTTTAATTTGCAGGGCTTCATACTGTCATTTGCCAGCACCTCGGCACACACGACACACTGAGGTCTCAGATCAGCCGTGACTGTAAACCCAAACTGCAGGTATGCTTCATCGTACCTGCGAAGCTTTTTTGCAGCTGGTGGTGCGTCGGTTGGCTTGTTGGTCCTCACAAGAAATTTCTCCATTTTAATTTGTTTTCAATAAAGTTTAGCTAAACTATAGGCAATATGTAACTGTGTGTGGTGTATGTTGAGAGACGTATCAGGGGCTAATCAGTCAGGACTTAGGCACGATCTTTCATTAAACCAAACAAAATAATTATTTTGAAGAAAAATTCAGATTTTATTTTAATACTTAACGATTGTAGTCCGTGTGTGTGTGTGTGTGTGTGTGTGTGTGTGTGGCCTGGTAAACCCTACGTTATGGGGACAAAATGTCCCCACAAGGATGGCAATATCCGAACATTTTTTGGTCCCCATGAGGAAATCAGCTTATAAATCATACTAAGTGATGTTGTTTGAAAATGTAATAATGCAGAATGTCTCCTGTGATGGGTAGGTTTAGGGATAGGGGCAGTGTAAGGTAATAGAATATACAGTTTGTACAGTATAAAAATCATTATGTCTATGGAAAGTCCCCATATAACATGAAAACACAACATGTGTGTGTGTGTGTGTGTGTGTGTGTGTGTGTGTGTGTGTGTGTGTGTGAGTGAGTTGAATGTGTTTGTTTGTGTGTGTGTGAGTGGGAGAGATATGAGACAATTTTACTGTATATATATATATATATAAATATAAGGAAACTTCATTAAAGAAAGACATTATTGTCCTCCTCAGGGGGGGGGGATAAATTGATCAAAATGACTCATCATTAAGCTCAGGTCGGTGAAGGCTCTTTAGCAAACCCTGGTCTAACTTACCTAAGTTAGCCCTGTACTCACTGTGGTATTAATGCAGAACATGTACTATATATAAAGTAGCCTACATGGGACCTTACTATTTTGCCTATAGCTAATCCATTTTGTGAGTCATAATCCGTTTCTCGTGAAGAATGTATGATCCTCTGGGATTCATTCTCCCTTTCACCACCTGTTGTGAATTCTTTATATTGTATGTCTTTAAATATTATCTACTGATGTATTCTATATCTTTTAAGACTATATGATGTGGAATACTTAATGCATATGGAAAGTATGTAGTACGCAATTTTATTGGATTGGATGCGGTTTTGACGTAAGTGACGCGTTCTCCGTTACGCATACAGAGCTGTCATTATATGACGCCTTTTCTCACCCGTGCAGCATCTCTGAGTGCAGGACAAAAGTTATTGAAGAAGTGAGTTTATTTCCTGACTTTATGTTTGTAATACTGGTTGTTTATACTGCTGAGATTACTTCTAACATTAAGACTGTAAATCGCGGGTGTTTCGCGATCTTTATGTATATCAGTTCGTCATGTGAAACGCACGTGAATGTGCCGCTAGCATCGTGGCATATCTTGCTAATATTGGCCATACCTCGTTTAACTATGGTTATGCATCTGTATAAGATATTCTATATCTATTATACTTTAATACCATAATGAGGACGCTGTAGAATGTACCTTACGTTGTTTATATTCTCTGTTATATTCTATTTACTAGCTTATTATTCTGTCAAACACTTTGACAGAATTTTGCAATTGTTTAGTTGTTTAGTTGGTAATGTACTGTTTATCACAACAGTATGTGGGCATGTACGTTTTACATTTAGTTATTTACTTCTGTTTATTTGTTTATTGCAGAAACTACCTCCAAAGCATAGTTCATATGTTTCTATGGTGAAATCCTGCACAGAAATAAAAGCTGGAAATTATCTGATGACTCCTACTCCTTGATCAGAGTACTGAAGCGGTTAAGAACAATAAAGAATCGGCATTCAGTGGGGCAATCCCCAACAAATGGTCCTTCGAGCCGGATCTTGACTGATTCAGAATGACATCAGATGACAAACCAGCATCACTTCCATATGCTGATGTTCAAACAAGACAGTCACGCGACGTCAGACCCCCAAGCGTCTTGAGGATTACATCCTTGACTTACATCACCGACCTGCCCTTTCCTCCAGTCCTGTTCAGAGGGAGTCAAAGGAGCAGAGAGGAGCAGCAGCCGCAGTGTATACTAGTCAAGCAGATGCAGCCTCCAGCCAAGGTGGACATGGAGAGACGCCCAGTCCGAATCAAGCGGACATACTGAGTTGTACTCATTGTCTAAACTTATGGAATCCATGAATGAAAGGGAGAAAGAGGAGACATGTGAAATGGATGATCTTCTCAGGAAACTAGAGCGGCTTAAGAAACGTAAGAACCGCCGAAACGAGATGATGGAACACATCAAATCATTTTTGATCGAAGAAGAGGAAAATGAAGAGAATGAACGAGAGCAGGCTATTACATCATCACCACAGTTTTCTCCGACACATTCTCGTTCATCAAGCCCTCCGCCTATACACTCACATGACATGGTGTCGCATGTCGGCAAACAGGCTACTGTATGTACATCAGTGAGACATGAGGAAAAGTCACATAAGACAGGTGCTGTTCTTAGAACAGAGGAAGAGAGTCGCAACCTTGGATTTACTCCAATCCATCCAAAACTTACTGTATTCTCCTTTCTCCTCGGGTACAGTATCTCCAGTCTCTCATCGGTTACTACCACCACTATCTGAGCCAGTTCCGTCTCATTCTGCCAGATTTCTGCCCCTCCACGAACAAACTGTAGTTAATACGGCTGAACGATCATTCCAGCCCCTTGAGGAGCAGCTGATTTCGCCAATACCAGTTTATCAGCAGCCCATGACACCTTATGGCTATCTTGCAGCACCACATTCGCAGATACAGCCAGTGAATGCATCTACTTCCTTCAGTTATGTCCCTCCTTATCAGAAAATGATGTCAACATTACCCTCTGAAAACGTGATTCCTGGTTTACTCCCTTCAGTGAGCCCTGCTGCAGTTGTGGCTCCTTCACACTCACTTAAAAATGTTGGGTTAAAAATAACCCAACGAATAACCCAACTATGGGGTGGTATAGCACCTTCCCAACTGTGGGTTATTTTAACCCAATGCATTGGGTTAAACGCCAGTTGGGTTAAAATAACCCAACAGTTTAGTTAAATATTTATTTTTATTTATGTTATTTTAATAAATAAAATGCACTGTTTTCAAATACAGTATTTGTTTTATTTGTATAAAACAATACATGTTTCAACAAATATATTTTTAAATTAAAAACTATATATTGGGTGTCTAGCATTTAATGTAAATATACATAGTGTACATAAATTCAAAATACACAAGTGTACAACACACATATATTATATACATAAATTATTATAATAAATTCATAACCTAAGCAAATATGTACGAACAGTACACATTCAAAACCTACACAAACATGTACATTGAGTACAAATACATAAAATATATACAAACAGCATACAAAAATTCAAAATGAACACTACATTTAAAATTACACATTAAATTCAAAACCTATAAAAATATGGAAAGAATACACAAATAACATTAAATCCTAATCACAACTTTATTAAAATGTCTTCAACTGTACACTGAATGCATTGATGTGTTATTGTAAACATGCCTTAAGTAATAAAACGTCTCGGTTACGTATGGTAACCCTCGTTCTCTGAGGAGGGAACGGAGACGTCTCGTCGGAGGAGTTTCCAACGAATTGGGATCACGCTAGGTAGACCAATCGACTTCGAGTGAACTAAAACGAGCCAATGAACATTGGCATGCAAGATTTGCATTCCGCGACCCGCCTACCAGTGCGGGTATAAAAGCGGAAGCAAGCGCATACACAAACGTTTTTCGCTGAGGAGCCGAACGGTGTCCAGTCCTCCGCGAAGGTACAGCAAGCATGGCGACGGGACGAGACGTCTCCGTTCCCTCCTCAGGGAACGAGGGTTACCATACGTAACCGAGATATTCCCTTTCGTTCGGGAACTCCTACGTCTCGTCGGAGGAGTTTCCAACGAATTGGGATCCCTAACAAAACGCCATGGTGCTGACCCCTTCCAGCGCCCAGCTTAGCTCCCGGCATAGCAGTTTCTTACTTATATGAGGGGAGCTAGCTAGGAAGAATCACACTGCTGTTCCGCAAGACCCGCTCAGTGGATTGGATAACACTGGGAATGCGTGCCCACCCCGTAGGAGGGAACGCTGCGGAGACCCTGCCTGCTCGAAGGGAGGCAATGGAATACACGTATGTACTAACCCGTAGGAAAGTGAAACATACGGCAGTCCTTGAGGTAGTCCCAGCCCGAGGGGTGGGAGCGTACTCAGCAAGGACGACAGAACGGGTCTGTCGAGGGGAAGACATGGTGCTAACCCGGAGGGTAGCTGGAACGTGGAAGAAATGGGTCGCCGTAGGGACCACTGTTAAGGCCACCCAGTCTAATAACAACTCCTACGAGAGGTAATAGACCTGGCGCCGGGCGATCCGCCTCGCCTGGTGCCGGAGGGGTGATGGAGGAACTCACGAGGTTAACCGTTTGTTCGGGAACCAACGGAGCAAAAAGACGCACGTATCCGGCCCATGGGGCGGGAATGCCGTAGCAAGCCGACACAACCTAATTCCTCGCGCTACTGGCCGTAGCGAGTACACTGGAGGAAACAGATTCAACACGGAGGCTATAAAACCTAGCGAACGTGTTAGGTGTTGCCCAGCCCGCAGCTCTACAGATGTCTGTTAGCGAGGCGCCTTGCGCCAAAGCCCAGGAGGAGGTAACACTCCTAGTAGAGTGTGCCGTCAGCCTAGGTGGGCAAGGCATGTCCTGGGACTCATAAGCCCGGATGTGGCGAGGGGGGCGTGGTTCCGCGAAGTCTGTAGCGGGAGAGAAGTCAGCGAGCCGCGCGGTGAGTAAGTGGGTCAAGTGCAGATAACGAACACCTGTGTCTGATTGCAGTAATTGGCGTGGAGACTGCATATAAGCTGCCGGCTGAGAGTGAGAAGGAGAGAGAGACCTGGGACTCGCACGAGCCTGAGAAGCCAGCGCAGATTCGGAGACCGTGTTTGTTTTGCCTTTTTTGTTTATTGATTTTGCCGTGTACTGTGACACGGCGGCCGCGCACGAGCGCACTGTATTTAGTGACTGCTATTTTAATAAAAGTGCGAGTCCCAATTTCGCCGACCTCGTCTTCTTCTTCCTTCAAACATACTGAACCTCACTACACTGGTGCCGAAACCCGGGAAGAAGAAGACTGCCGCCGCCATGCAGACCCCGCCGGGAACGCCGTTTGCGGAGCTTATACAGACGCTCGCGGGTCTTCACCGGGAGCAACATCACGCCCTGCTGGCCGTGAAAGAGGAGCAGGATCAACGGTTCCAGATGCTCCTCCAAGGCCAGCAAGAAGACCGCGAGCTGTTCCGGAGCTGGCTCGACCGGGAGGTTCGGGCCGTCCCCGTTCCAGCTACGGCCTCGGCCCCGCCCCTGCCTCTCAACAAGATGGGTCCCCAGGACGAACCGGAGGCGTTCCTGGACCTATTTGAGAGGTCGGCCGAGGCCCGGGGATGGCCCCAGTCGGACTGGCCAATGCGGCTCATCCCATTACTTTCGGGGGAGTCCCAAATCGCCGCCCACCAGCTGCCAGTCCAGAACCTCCTGGTCTACGAAGACCTGAGGCGCGCCATTTTGCAGCGGGTCGGCCGGACCCCCGAGCAACATCGTCAGCGGTTCAGGTCCTTGAGCCTGGAGGAGTCTGGCCGACCCTTCGTGCTGGCGCAACAGCTCCGGGACTCCTGCCGCAGATGGCTGATGGCCGACGGAGGCGACGTCGAGGATATCGTCAGCAAGGTGGTACTGGAGCAATTCATCACCAAGCTACCCAAGAAAACCGCTCAGTGGGTCCAGTGCCACCGCCCGACGTCGCTGGACCAGGCCATCCACCTGGCGGAAGATCACATGGTGGCGTGCTCAGGGGTCGGCGAACCCCTTCCATCAGCTTCTCTCTCTCCTTCTCTCTCTCTCTCTACCCCTTCTCTCCCCAAACCTGTGCCCCTTCCCAGGTCTCGCGGGGGGCTGGTGCCCCGGCCGGCGCCAAGGTGGAGGACAGCGACTCCGGCGGAGCCCGTTCCTGTGAGCCGGGCCCCACCCAGGGGGCCCGCCACGTCCGACCACCCCGTCCCGAGTCCGGCGGCCCTGCACTCTCCACGCCAATTCTTTGACCCGCTTCCTGCCACTGGAGCGGCGGGGAGGCCTGGGCCGGCCTGCTGGCGCTGCGGGGACCCGGGACACTTTGTAGATCGGTGTCCGGTTATGGAGGTGGGGACGCTGATCCGGGTCCCCGACGCGCCGCAGGCTGCCCCCGATCAAACTGGCCTGTACCAGATACCAGTGAGTATCAAGGGGGGTACTTATCAGGCTTTGGTGGATTCAGGCTGTAACCAAACCTCTATACATCAAAGTCTGATACAACCGGGGGCATTGGATGGCAGCCGCATGGTTAAGGTGCGGTGTGTGCACGGGGTGGTGGTGAGATACCCGTTAATGTCGGTCGTAGTTCAATTCAGGGGGCAAAAGCATAGTGTGGAGGTGGCCGTTAACCCGCACCTCCGGCATCCGCTCATTCTGGGAACGAATTGGCCGGCCTTTAACGAATTATTGGGGGTATTATCAGCGGGTGCCTCTTGGAAAAAACAAAACAGGGGAAAGACAGCGGTTGTTCAGCTGGGGGATGCTGAGCCGGGACCAACGGGTACTGCTGCAGGGGAACAGAGGGCTCTGGAGAGAACGGTTCTCTCCGAGCGCGATGATTTTCCCCTGGAGCAGTCCCAGGATGAGACACTAAAGAACGCCTTCAATCAGGTCCGCTCCATCGACGGCCAGCTCCTCCACCCAGACCAACCGCTCTCTTATCCCTATTTTGCTGTTTTAAAAGATAGGTTGTATCGGGTGACCCAAGACGCCCAGACAAAAGAAGATACAACACAGTTGTTGGTTCCTAAAAGCCGCCGGGAAATGCTTTTTCAGGCGGCTCACTCTAACCCAATGGCCGGGCATTTAGGGCAGGCGGCGACACTAAACCGTCTCATGGCCCGGTTCTTCTGGCCGGGCATTCACGAGAACGTGCTTAGGTGGTGCGCGTCTTGTCGTGAATGTCAGTTGGTGAATCCACCGGCCAATCCAAAAGCACCATTGTGCCCCCTTCCGTTAATGCAGGTCCCCTTCGAGAGAATTGGTATGGACCTCATCGGGCCATTAGAACGGTCGGCACGAGGGCATCGCTTTGCGTTGGTTATGGTAGACTACGCAACGCGATACCCAGAAGCAGTTCCGCTTCGCAACATTTCGGCTAAAAGTGTTGCGAGCGCACTCTTCTCGCTAATCTCCCGAGTGGGAATCCCCAAGGAGATTCTCACTGATCAGGGCACGGCGTTCATGTCACGAACGATTCGCGAACTCTACGAATTGTTGGGCATTAAATCGATTCGCACTAGCGTCTACCACCCACAGACAGATGGCTTAGTGGAAAGATTTAATCGCACTTTGAAGGCCATGATTCGTAAGTTCGTTCACGAGGACGCCAAAAATTGGGATAAATGGCTAGAACCCCTCTTGTTTGCTGTACGCGAGGTCCCACAAGCCTCCACGGGGTTTTCCCCCTTCGAGCTCCTCTATGGACGGCAACCCCGCGGGGTGCTTGACGTTCTTAGAGAGACTTGGGAGGACGGACCGACCGCTGCTAAGAACGAAATTCAGTATGTCCTGGACCTGAGAACAAAACTCCACACTTTGGGGCGGCTATCAATGGAGAATTTGTTACAGGCCCAGGGCAGACAGAGTCAGCTTTACAACAGGGGAACTAGACTCCGCCAATTTGCACCGGGAGATAAGGTACTTGTATTACTCCCTACTTCCAGCTCTAAATTACTCGCAAAGTGGCAAGGGCCCTTTGAGGTCACACGGCGAGTTAATGATCTTAACTATGAGGTAGCCCGTACAGACAGAGGTGGAGCACATCAAATCTATCACCTCAACCTCCTCAAAAAGTGGGTTGAGGCAGAGTCAGTGATGCTGGCGACGGTGGTGAGTGGAGAGGAGGATCTCGGGCCTGAGGCGAGCGCAAAATCGCAATCTCTCGCGCTGGCTCTTGGTGGAGATCACCTCTCGCCCTCCCAGCTCACTGACGTGAAAAATATTCAAGCCGAGTTTGCGGATGTGTTTTCTCCTCTGCCTGGTCGGACGAACCTCATTCAGCACCACGTTGAGACGGAACCTGGGGTAGTGGTACGTTGCCGCCCGTATCGTTTGCCTGAACACAAGAAAAAGGTAGTTCAGACTGAATTAGAATCTATGTTGGAGTTGGGGGTAATAGAAGAGTCGAGCAGTGACTGGGCGAGCCCGATAGTCTTAGTGCCTAAAACGGACGGCTCGATCCGCTTCTGTGTCGACTATAGAAAGGGGAACGCGGTGTCCAAATTTGATGCCTATCCAATGCCCAGGGTTGACGAATTGCTTGATCGGCTGGGCACGGCTCGTTTTTATTCGACATTGGACTTAACAAAGGGTTATTGGCAGATCCCCTTGTCTCCAATGTCCAAAGAAAAAACAGCTTTCACGACGCCGTTTGGATTACACCAATTTGTTACCCTTCCTTTCGGGTTGTTCGGGGCTCCAGCGACCTTCCAGCGTCTGATGGACAAGATTCTCCGGCCGCATGCTGCATATGCCGCTGCCTACTTGGATGATATTATCATCTATAGTACCGATTGGCAGCGTCATATGCAGCATTTGCGGGCTGTCCTGAAGACGCTGAGAAGGGCGGGCCTCACGGCCAACCCGAAGAAGTGTGCAATTGGGCGCGTGGAAGTAAGGTATCTGGGTTTCCACTTGGGTCACGGACAGGTGCGTCCCCAAATTGATAAGACGGCAGCAGTTGCGACCTGCCCGATACCTAAGACCAAGAAGGAGGTTAGACAGTTCCTGGGGCTAGCGGGATATTACAGGAGGTTTGTGCCTAATTATTCGGACCTCGCTAGCCCGCTGACTGATCTAACTAAAAAGGAAGCGCCAGATACGGTCCAGTGGACGGAGCACTGCCAGCAGGCCTTTACCCAGATAAAGGCTGCTCTGTGTGGCGGCCCGCTTTTGCATGCTCCTGACTTCTCTCTTCCTTTTATCCTGCAGACTGACGCATCGGACAGGGGGCTGGGCGCGGTCCTGTCCCAGGAGGTGGAGGGTGTAGAGCGGCCGGTGCTGTACATCAGTCGCAAGCTCTCTAAGAGAGAGACGATGTACAGCACCATTGAAAAAGAGTGCCTGGCCATCAGGTGGGCCGTTCTCACCCTCCGCTACTACCTCCTGGGGCGGGAGTTCACCCTCTGTTCGGACCACGCTCCCCTGCAGTGGCTCCACCGCATGAAGGATACCAACGCGCGGATCACTCGTTGGTATCTTGCTTTACAGCCTTTTAAGTTCCAGGTGATCCACAGGCCGGGTGCACAGATGGTTGTGGCTGACTTCCTCTCCAGGAGGGGGGGGGGGGAGGCTGCAGGCCGGACGGCTCCCCGGCCTGAGACGGGCGGGGGGGGTATGTGGCGAGGGGGGCGTGGTTCCGCGAAGTCTGTAGCGGGAGAGAAGTCAGCGAGCCGCGCGGTGAGTAAGTGGGTCAAGTGCAGATAACGAACACCTGTGTCTGATTGCAGTAATTGGCGTGGAGACTGCATATAAGCTGCCGGCTGAGAGTGAGAAGGAGAGAGAGACCTGGGACTCGCACGAGCCTGAGAAGCCAGCGCAGATTCGGAGACCGTGTTTGTTTTGCCTTTTTTGTTTATTGATTTTGCCGTGTACTGTGACACGGCGGCCGCGCACGAGCGCACTGTATTTAGTGACTGCTATTTTAATAAAAGTGCGAGTCCCAATTTCGCCGACCTCGTCTTCTTCTTCCTTCAAACATACTGAACCTCACCACACCGGACAATAGCATCCACTAACCAGTGGGCTAACCTCTGCTTGGAGACAGTGTTCCCCTTCTCCTGCAAGGGCAGCGCTTGCAGGTTCACTACCTGGTCCACGAAAGGAGTGGTAGGAACCCTGGGCACATATCCGAGCCGGGGTCTCAGAATAACATGAGAAAGGCCCGAACCGAACTCTAGGCACGATTCGTCGACCGAAAAAGCCTGCAGATCCCCTACCCTCTTAAAAGAGGCCAAAGCCAACAGGAGAGCTGTCTTCATAGACAGGATATTCAACTCCACCGAAGGTAAGGGCTCTAAAGGTGGACTCTGGAGTGCTCTGAGCACCAGAGATAAGTCCCAAGAGGGTACGGGGTGCAAATTACGAGGAGGATTTAGCCTCCTGGCACCCTTAAGGAATCTGATGACCAGGTCGTGCTTCCCCAATGACTTACCTTCAACTGTATCGTGATGAGCGGCTATTGCGGCAACATACACTTTGAGGGTGGAGGGAGACAGCCTTCGCTCCAACCCATCTTGAAGGAAGGAAAGCACGACTGAGATCGGGCAAGTTCGGGGGTCTTCCCGGCGGGAAGAACACCAATCGATGAACAGGTTCCACTTCAACGCATAGAGGCGCCTCGTAGAGGGGGCTCTAGCGGAAGTGATGGTGTCTACCACAGCCTGTGGTAGGCCACCTAGAACCTCCGCTTCCCGTCCAGGGACCAAACATGGAGTCTCCAGAGGTCTGGACGCGGGTGCCACAGGGTGCCCTGTCTCTGGGAAAGGAGGTCCTTCCTCAGAGGAATCGGCCAAGGAGGGGCTGTCGCGAGGAGCACGAGTTCCGCAAACCAAGTCCGGTTGGGCCAGTACGGCACAACGAGCAGGACCTGCTCCTCGTCCTCCCTGACCTTGCACAAAGTCTGTTCAAGAAGGCTCACTGGGGGAAACGCATACTTGCGAAGGACCTGGGGCCAGCTGTGTGCCAGTGCATCTGTGCCGAAAGATCCTTCGGTCAGAGAATAAAACCACTGGCAATGGGTCGTGTCCGGAGAGGCAAACAGATCTACCTGAGCGGCTCCGAAGATTCCCCAAATCAGCTGGACCACCTGGGGATGGAGTCGCCATTCTCCCGGAAGAGGCAGCTGCCGTGAGAGCTCGTCAGCCGCACGGTTGAGCACACCCGGGATGTGAATGGCCCGAAGCGACCTCAGATGCTTCTGACTCCATAGGAGGAGATGGCGGGCGAGTCGCGACATGCGACGGGAGCGTAGACCACCTTGACAGTTGATGTACGCAACGGTCGCAGTGCTGTCCGTACGGACCAGTACATGTTTGTGCAGAAGCAGCTCCCTGAAGCGGCACAGAGCTAAGCGTACTGCTTGCAACTCTAGGCAGTTGATGTGCCAATGCAGTTGAGGCCCCGTCCACAGACCTGAAACTGCATGCCCATTGTACGTGGCCCCCCATCCGCTGGCAGAGGCATCTGTAAACACAACAGCATGCCTGGACACCTGGACTAAGGGAACTCTGGCCCGTAGAAACGCAGGGTCCGACCAGGGACTGAAGGTTTGGCGACAGTGCGGGGTAATGTTGACCCGGAACGTGCCGCTCTGCCACGCCCATCTCGGGACTCGATCGTGAAGCCAGCGCTGAAGCGGTCTCATATGAAGCAAGCCGAGCGGCGTCACTGCGGCTGCGGCTGCCATATGCCCCAGGAGCCTCTGAAACTGTTTCAGTGGAACCGCTGACCTGCCTTGAAAGGACTTGAGGCAGTTGAGCACTGACTGGACGCGCTCCTCTGTGAGGCGCGCAGTCTGACCGACCGAGTCCAACTCAATACCGAGATAAGAGATCCTCTGCGTGGGGCAGAGTTTGCTCTTGTCCCAGTTGACCTGAAGACCCAAACGGCTGAGGTGTCGAAGCACCAAGTCCCTGTGTTCGCACAACAGATCTCGCGAGTGAGCCATTATAAGCCAGTCGTCGAGATAGTTGAGGATGCGAACGCCATGTTCTCTCATGGGAACAATGGCCGCCTCCACGACTTTCGTGAAGACACGGGGCGACAGGGCCAGGCCGAAGGGTGGGACTTTGTACTGAAATGCTAGACCCTCGAAAGCAAACCGAAGAAAGGGTCTGTGTCGAGGAAGAATCGAAACATGAAAGTACGCGTCCTTCAGATCGATCGCTGCAAACCAATCCTGGGGACGGATGCATTCGAAGATGCGCTTCTGCGTGAGCATTTTGAACGGGAGCTTGTGCAGGGCCCGATTCAAAACTCGCAGGTCCAGGATCGGTCGTAACCCACCGCCTTTCTTGGGTACAATGAAGTAAGGGCTGTAGAACCCAGACTTCACCTCGGCTGGAGGGACCGGCTCGATCGCGTCCTTCGTCAGCAGGACGTCGATCTCTTTCCTCAAGACAGGGGCATCGACGCTCCGCGCACGAGTGAAGCGGATACCCCTGTACTTGGGAGGCCGGCGAGGAAACTGAATTGCATAGCCGAGCCGAATGGTACGGATGAGCCAGCGGGACGGCCTCGGAAGCGCTTACCAGGCTTCGAGAGACCGCACCAACGAGCCCACCCGAACCAACGGCGCACCCGCGGAGGGGCAGCGAAGTGGAAGGCAGGGACCAGACTCCGGAGGCATTACTGCGGCCGAGAGAGAGGTCTGGTTGTGCAGGGCAACACCTACCTGCTTCCACCGAGGGGCAGATGGCAGGGAAGGCCCGGAGGCGTTCGACTGCTGGCTGTCCCGAGGCGAAGGAAGGAGGGGAAACGAGGAGCGAGGCCTGGGAGCGTCGGGTCCAGGTTTCCGGGCCTCCTTGCCCAGCGGGAGACGAGAGTGACGAGGCCGTGGCGGCGACACTGACGTCTGAGCGCTGGGGCGAGGGGAATGAGAGCGGCGAGGCAACGTGGCGTCGCGCACTGTCATTCTGACCCTCTTGGACGGTGGAGACTGATAGCGGCGAGGCAATGGAGCGTCGTCCTTGACTACCAGTCTTGACCGAGAGTGACCCAGAGGAAGTAGAAATTGCTCTTTTATTGAAAATGTGGTTACCGCCAACCGGCTGGTCAGCGACGGAACAGAAACAAAAGAAAGATTCTCCACCTTGCCCTCCTCCAGGGGAAGGAGGTGTGCAGAGGCACCCTCCTGAAGAGCAACCGAAACATCCTCTGGGTCGCCCGTCTCAGGGTCGCTTCCCTCTCCTCTTACTGGGGGGTTTAGACGAGCCCCGAGCGGGCTGGGCAGCTCTCTTGCGGCCGGCACCCTGCTGCCTAGGGGGCTGCTGCTTAGGCTGGGCAGGGGCGGAGGCGGCGGCAGGAGGGCGCCCTCGGCGACGAGCAGACGGAGGCGCAGCCGCAGGAGGCGGGGCAGCAGCAGCCTGTCTCCGGGGCATGATGTACTTTATAACCTCCGACTGCTTCTGGGCAGCGGAGAACTGTTGGGCTTAGTTCTCCACCGCATCGCCGAAGAGGCCACCCTGGGATATGGGAGAGTTCAGGAACCTACTCTTGTCCGACTCCCTCATATCGGCCAGGGTGAGCCATAGGTGTCGCTCCTGGACCACAAGCGTGGACATCGCCCATCCCAGGGAGCGTGCGGTGACTTTCGTTGCCCGGAGGGCGAGGTCCGTCGCCGCACGCAGCTCTTGAAGCACCCCCGGGTCGGTACCACTCTCCTGCATGTGAGAGAGCGCCTTGGCCTGGTGGACCTGAAGGAGCGCCATCGCATGCAGGGCAGAAGCAGCTTCTCCACACGCACTGTAAGCCTTCCCAGTCAGACTGGAGGAGAACCTACAGGCGCGAGAGGGGAGCGTAGGAGCACCCCGCCAGGTGGAGGCGGGCTGAGGGCACAGTTGTATAGCAACCGACCGTTCCACTGGGGGTATGCCCTCGTATCCCTTGACTGCCCCGCCATCGAGAGTGGTGAGGGAGGAGGAGGGAGTCGACCTATGTCTGGCCGTTAGAGGGGCCGTCCATGATCTCGTCACCTCCTCATGCACTTCCGGAAAGAAAGGTACCGGGGCGGAGCGCTGAGAACCAGCACGGGCCGCCCCGAGAAACCAATCGTCGAGCCGCGAAGGTTCTGGACACGGTGGAGGGTTCCACACGAGCCCGACACTTGCGGCCGCCCGGGAAAGCATAGCAGTCATTTCCGGGTCCGGCTCGGACAACGCTGCCACACCAGAAGGGGGCAACGCAGCCGAGTCGTCATCCCCAGAAGATGACTGCTCTCCCTCCGATGCAGCGATCGACATCCGGTCCTCCGGCGGAGCCCCGAAGGAAACGACTGGGACCACCCGAGATGGCCCAGCGCGCTCCACCGAGGGCTCCAATGGCAGCGGTGTGGAGGAGTGAGGGGCCCGTGGGGGTCTTTCACCCGGCGGGTCGTTCCTCACTGTAACCCTCAGACCACCAATGGGATTAGCCGAAGTAGCCTTCTTCTGAAATGAACCAGAAGAAGAACTAGATCGGGGAATCTCCAAAGGGACTCCCCCTCGTTTGAGGGATCTTAGTCTCGATCTAAGCACCGCGATGGTCATGTTCCCACAGTGAGAACATGACTCATTCACGAGCGCAGCCTCAGCGTGCGCGAGGCCCAAGCACGAGAGGCAGCGATCGTGACCATCAACCGGAGGCAGTGTCTGACCGCATCCAGAAACGCACGGGTGAAACGTCATCCTGAAAAGGACGCGATCTTCACTCGTGTTGCTTTTTTAGAGAAACGCTCTCTTAAATGTGCTGAAGCACACAGGGATCAACGCGACAACACAGCGGGGAAACTGCAAGTCCGCTGTGTGCACTCAACCGAATACCAATTGAATAAACAGCTCGCCTGTAGCAACAGCCGGCACTCGGGAGGTTGCGAGGATCGCTGAAGCGCCGTCACACCAGCACAGAGAGGACTCAGAGCAGCTCGTTGAGCGTAAAGAAACCACAATTCTTAAGCTCGTACACTCAGAGGACACAACTGGTCAGCTCCGAAGCAAAAAGCGTTTGTGTATGCGCTTGCTTCCGCTTTTATACCCGCACTGGTAGGCGGGTCGCGGAATGCAAATCTTGCATGCCAATGTTCATTGGCTCGTTTTAGTTCACTCGAAGTCGATTGGTCTCCCTAGCATGATCCCAATTCGTTGGAAACTCCTCCGACGAGACGTAGGAGTTCCCGAACGAAAGGGAACTACAAATACATATGTTGATTACTGGACCTAATGATGATGATGATCAAAGTTCTTAATGAGGCAGCAATGTGTTGAAGGAACTCTTCCGGATATATTAAAGTTGGCATGCTACAAAAACTCCCAAATGGGTGCAGAGGTCTTGAAATAGTTTATGTCATAGATGTTAAACATTTTTGAAACGGATCCATTGCTTGAAATAAAGTCTTCTGTTCAACTGCTTTCCCACTGAATATGATAAAAACTTGCGAGTTCTCTTTGTCCCCAAGCATCAAGTCACGTGGATCCGGGCTTGTCTCATTGTTCAGATAGGCACCATGTCAGTTCCACTTCTAACCGTAAAAGGATAAATAAAGTTCAGTTGGGCATGCACTGTGACAACATCAACAATGTTAAATTATGAAAAAGTTACATCACAGCACTGCTGTATTGAATTAAATTATGGTCACTCTAATTAGTCATTACACCTGCTGTTAAAGGGTTAGTTCACCCAAAAATGTAAATTCTGTCATTAATTACTTGCCCTCATATCATTCCAAACCTGTAAGACTTTCGTTCAACTTCGGAACATAAATAAATATATTTTTGATGAGTCTGAGAGGTTTTTGTCCCTTCATTGACAGCTACGCAACTATCACTTTCAAGCCCCAGAAAGGAAGCAAAGACGTCATTAAAGTAATCCATGTGACTCCAGTGGTTCAACCTCAATTTTATGAAGCGTGATGAGTGTATTCTATCCCTTAACCATAATTTACCACTTTATTTGCAAAATATTAAACTCAAACGCATGTTCACGAGAGCACCTCGACGCAGGCATGTTGTGTTAAATGCGAGAGCAGACGACAAGAGCGTGAACACAACAATTCTGATTTTTTGCACAAAGCACTCGCGTCGGTTCATAAAATGATTCGTTCATTTTGTGTTGAACACGCATGCACAACATCCTATAAGTACTGTACTGTACTGTACTGGAAACAGAAATGATTAGTAGATCTCTTGAGTCTTCGGTCCAAATCTTTCGTTCTTCCCGTCAGCCCCATAGAGGCTATGCTGTCAGTACTGGAAAGAGAAATGATTAGTTCACCTCTCGAGTCTTCGGGTCTGATTCTTCTGAGTCTTTCGTTCTTTTGTCACGTGATGTGATGTGACAGCACTGGACACATAAAGAAGTTAATAATTCCCAGACTTTCTTATAATAATTTCTTATAACTTTCTTATAGTTTTTTAACAGTAACATGCTGCGTTTTTGGTCTCAAATTATAGCTTTTTAATTTCTTTCAATTTATAATTTAAGATTTTCTGTTATGATGGTTCTTTTCCATATGAATGTGGTACGAAAGAGTTGGTAATGCTTTAAACTTTATCTATGATGGGGAAAATCACTTTGCTAAAGATATATATTATACTTATAATCCAATAACAACACACAGTTACGTGACATAAAACTGAACGACTTAGTTGACGACAACGAGATGAACTAATCAATACTGTATCCGGTACCGGCTGCATAGCTTCAGTCTATGGGGCTGTTACGTGTTGAAAGAAATGACTCGAACCCGAAGTCGATAGACTCGAAACGTGAACGAATCAATTCTGTATCCGGTACCGACTGCATAGCTCAGTTTATGAGGATATCACGGGATGAAAGAACGGCTTAGATCAGGAGGTGAGGTAAACTAACAGACTGCACAGCCTGAAATTAATTAATTAAATCAATTAATCGTTTCCATTTCTCATAATTTGGCCTCTTCCTAGAATTGCAATTTTTTGGTGAATGTGTTTGGTGAATTTGGCAATTGACATGAACGAAATGACTTGGAAAAAAAGAGATTCAAAGATCCGAGTCAGTAAAATTTTCCAAACTTCCCACTACCACTGTACAGTAGCTTTCGGCAGTCTGTAAAAATATACCTCTGATTTCTTGTCAAATCTAGTTGTTCAAATAAATCGAAAAGCTCTTTCCCATTTTTTATGTGTTTTGTGTGTTTTTCGCAGCAGTCATTCTGCCACTCAGTGGGCGTAACCGCAGTCAAGTCAAGTCAAGTGTATTTATATAGCGCTTTTCACAATATAAATTGCACCAAAGCAGCTTCACAGTATCAATCAAATAACATAACAATGTTTGTTTCTTAGTGGAAAAAACATCCACGTTTGGTAGGGCTGATCAATGGTACTAATCCTTGGTTAATTAATTTGAATATCACCAACTGAGCAAGCCAAAGGCAACAGTGGCAAGGAACCGAAAAACTCCCATCAAGTGACCTACTGGTGTCCTAAAACAAACCTTGGGAGAACCCAGGCTCAGTCGGGGGCCAGTTCTCCTCTGGCGTTTATGAACTATAGACCGGATTTACAGTAACTGTAATTTGATACAGAATTTTGTTTTATCACTTCGGGGTGGGTACGCGAACCGTAATCACAACGTTTTATCTGTAGAGTGGGAAAGGGATCCTCCATAGAGAGAGGCTAGTTGGCACTTCAGCACTGCGTTGTCATCGGGTCCAGGCAAAGCTCCTAGTCAGATCTGGATACGGCCTGGATCCGGCAGGCTGCGGGAAAACCTCGGGATAAACAAAGACACTAAAATTAGCGTAGATGCCATTCTTCTTATGATGATGTAACGAGTACATCAGGATTTAAGGGAAGTGTTCCCAGTTCCGGCTGACCTAATCTATGCAGCCTAACATTGAATTATAGAAGTCTATAATATATTATGTGTATGCTAGGTCAAAGAGATGTGTTTTTAGTCTAGCTTTGAACTGACAGAGTGTGTCTGCTTCCCGGACAATGGTAGGAAGACTGTTCCAAAGTTTTGGTGCTAAATAGGAAAAGGATCTACCGCCCGCAGTCGATTTTGATATTCTAGGTATTATCAACTGGCCCGAATTTTGAGATCGCAATAGACGTGAAGGACTATAATGCATTAAGAGCTCGCTCAAGTACTGCGGAGCTAAACCATTTAGTGCTTTGTAAGTAATCAACAATATTTTAAAATTTATACGATGTTTAATAGGCAGCCAATGCAGTGTTGACAGAACCGGGCTAATATGGTCATATTTCCTGGTTCTAGTAAGAACTCGAGCTGCAGCGTTTTGGACCAGCTGTAGTTTATTTATTAAGCGTGCAGGGCAACCACCCAGTAGAGCATTACAATAATCTAGTCTTGATGTCATGAAAGCATGAACTAATTGTTTCGCATTTGTTAATGAGAGCATATGTCGTAATTTAGATATATTTTTAAGATGGAAAAATGCGGTTTTACACATACTAGACACGTGACTTTCAAATGAAAGATTGCTATCAAAAAGCACACCCAGGTTCCTAACCGACGACGAAGACTTAACAGAGCAGCCATCAAGTGTTAGACACTATTCTAGGTTATTACGTGTGGAAGTTTTCTGTCCAATAATTAGAATCTCTGTTTTTTCAGAGTTTAGTAGTAGGAAATTACTAGTCATCCAATTTTTTAAATCAGCTATGCATTCCGTTAATTTTGTGAATTGGTAAGTTTCGTTAGGTTTTGAAGAAATATACAGCTGAGTATCATCGGCATAACAAGGAAAGCTAATTCCATGTTTCCTAATGATATGTCCTAATGGTAGCATGTACAGAGTGAACAGCAGCTGTCCTAGTACTGAGCCTTGTGGTACGCCATACTGAACTTGTGATCGATAAGACATCTCTTCATTTACTGCTACAAACTGATAACGGTCAGATAAGTATGATTTAAACCATGCTAGTGCAATTCCACTAATGCCAACATAGTTTTCTAGTCTATTTAAAAGAATGTTGTGGTCAATTGTGTCAAATGCAGCACTAAGATCAAGTAACACTAATAGAGAGATACAACCACGATCGGATGATAAAAGTAAATCATTTGTAACTCTAATGAGAGCTGTCTCAGTACTATGGTGCGGTCTAAATCCTGACTGAAAATCCTCGCAGATATCATTTCTTTCAAGAAAGGAACACAGTTGTGAGGATACTGCTTTTTCTAATGTTTTTGACAGAAAAGGCAGATTTGAGATCGGCCTGTAATTGACTAATTCTGAAGGATCAAGTTGCGGTTTTTTAACAAGCGGTTTTATCATAGCCAACTTAAAAGTTTTTGGTACGTATCCTAGAGACAAAGACGAATTAATGATATTAAGAAGAGGATCTATGATCTCTGGAAGCATCTCTTTCAATAGCTTAGTCGGTATAGGGTCTAACATACAAGTTGTCGATTTAGATGAATTAACGAGTTTGCAGAATTCTTCCTCTCCTATAGCAACAAATGAATAAAATTTTTCCTCAGGGAGACTACAATGCACTCCCTGATGCGATACTGTAGTAGACGGTTGCATAGTTATAATTTTGTCCCTGATATTATCAATCTTATAAGTGAAGAAGTTCATAAAGTCATTATTGCTGTGTTGCTTGGAAACTTCTGTGCTTGAAGCTTTCTTTTTCGTTAGTTTAGCCACTGTTTCAAATAAATACCTAGGATTATGTTTATTTTCTTCTAATAGGGTTGAAAAATAAGCAGATAAGCTTATTAAAAAGCTTTTAAAGCCTCTCTGTAAGCAATCGAGCTCTCTTTCCATGAAATCCGAAATACCTCTAGTTTTGTTTTCTTCCAGTTGCACTCCATTTTTCTGGCTGCTCTCTTAAGGGCCTGAGTGTGCTCGTTGTACCACGGCGTTGGACTATTTTCTTTAATCTTCTTTAAGCGCAACGGAGCAACTGCGTCTAAAGTGTTGGAAAAGAGAGAGTTAAAAGTTTCTGTTGCAATATCGAGTTCTTCTAAGCTATCCGGGATGCTGAGATGATGAAACTGATTAGGAAGATTATTGATAAAGCAATCTTTAGTGGCAGAAGTTATAGGTCTAACATATTTATAACACGGAGTCGGCTTTGCAGCCTTGGCTAAATGTAATTTACATGAGACTAGATAATGGTCTGAGATGTCATCGCTCTGCTGCAGAATTTCAACGGCATCAACATCTATTCCATGTGATAATATTAGATCTAGAGTATGATTACGTCAATGAGTGGGTCCTGACACGTGTTGTCTAACTCCAATTGAGTTTACAATGTCTTTAAGTGCCAATCCCAATGCATCTTTTTCATTATCTACATGTATATAAAAATCACCAACAATTAGTACTTTTGTCGTTAGCCAATACTAATTCTGATAGAAAGTCCGCAAATTCTTTGATAAAATCTTTATGGTGCCCTGGTGGCCTGTATACAGTAGCCAGCAGAAATCTCAAACGTGATTTATCGTTTACACTATATATTTTTACATTAAGCACCAACACTTCAAAAGAAGTATATTTAAAAATAGATTTCTTAGTGGTTTTGAAAATATTACTATAAATTACAGCAACACCTCCCCCTTTGCGTTTTAGACGAGGTTCATGTTTATAACAGTAATCTTGTGGGGTTGACTCATTTAAAGTAATGTAATCGTTTGGTTTTAGCCAGGTTTCTGTCAAACACAGCACATCTAGATTATAATCTGAAATCATATCATTAACTATGAGCGATTTTGAAGTAAGGGATCGAATATTCAGCAACCCAAGCTTTATCATGTGTTCATCTGTATTATATCTGTTTTTTATTTGTTGAACATCAATTAAATTTTTTACCTGACGTTTTTTGGATTTCCAAATTCGGGGAACAGACACAGTCTCTATATGATGATATCTAGGTGAAAGAGGCTCTATGTGATGGGATTTATCTGACCTTGGTGACGCGAGGCCGCTAGCAGACGGTCGGTTTAGCCAGTCTGTCTGCTTCCTGACCTGGGCCCCAGATTGTCATGTTTTAGCTCTAAGACTATGTGCCATATTACTAGAGAGAAGAGCAGCACCATCCCAGGAGGGATGAACCCCATCTCTTTTCAACAGGTCAGGCTTGCCCCAAAAACTTTTCAAATTGTCTATGAATTCTATATTATTCAATATTATATAACTTGACATTATGAGAAAAAAAGTCATAGTTGTGAGATACAGTCAGAAAATCCGGCGCTGCTTCAGAATCGGTAATAATAATCTACACCGGTCACCATTACTTTGTACCCACGTTCTCACTACACGCTGTTCTGTTGTCAATAAACGCACAATGACATCATGCCACCGACGTTTACACGCTCTCTCTCTGTGTGTGCTACGACGACTCCTGAGTGACGTCGTCGGGGTCCTATGAGGAGCTGGTAGCTGCCTCAATCGTGCCTGTAGGAGCGGACTGGTAACCATAGTGATCATATACAATCTATGACTGAGCTGAGTCGGTGATTTTCTGAACTGAACAAAGTCGACTGTATAAATGCCACATAAAGGCAATGAAGAGACAAAAAACAATCACCTCGTTTTTAAAAAAAAACAAACAATGTAAGTATCCCATGCCTGTTGACTTTCCCAGATGTGGCAGATTAGATTTGTTAAGGGGAATAGCTAGTCTGACAATAAGGCTTTTGCACTTAGTAAACACAGCAAAATGTGGAGACCATAACTATGCATTTAGGTGAGTGGACAGAGGCAAACAATGAATGAACACAAAAAGAATGGTTGGATAAATCAAACAGTTTATTGTCGTCAGGAAATTTTATCTTATCATTTAACCCATTGTACTGTATAAATTGTCTGAGGTATGTTCACTGTCGTGTAAGCCACTATAAAAATAATTATAATAAGTAAATTTGCGTAGTGCAAGGTTTATGCAAACAACATGATTTCCATTACACGAGAGTAGATGTTAAAACTTCATGCTGATTTGTACTCGGCTTTCACCAAGATAAGCAAAACTAAGATGTAGCTTTACAGTAAACTATGCTTCTCCATCCATTTACGCTTCTTTCCATATGGTGGTGTGACTCCCCTTCTGTCCGGCGTTAACGGCTGCAGCTACAGGACCAGCACGACATCCGTCTGGATTGAGCCGAGTAGGGGACATCTCTAGGGTCTTCAAGTGGGCACCTAAAGGCCAACATAAACTTTTGACATCCACTTATAGTAGGAAGTCATGTTTTTTTTATTGTAAGGAGCAACGGTGGATATAGATTCTTAAATTATGGGCTTTAAAAAACATTTCTTAATGTGTCATACATCATTTGAAAGATATTTCTAATCTATAAATTGCATCAAACTTGTAATTAACACTTAAATTTTAAATGTTTAAGTTATTCTTAGACATTTTTGAAATAGTAGTTTTAGCCATTAATTCTCAGGAATATGTTGTATTTCACATAGATGTGAAATTCTATAGAGGTATAGAGGGTTAACTGAAATGATAAGATTTAAAATGTTGTCCTCCTGGCCTGCAGGCAATTTCTGATGACAGTAAGGCAGGCCCTAGTCAGTCCATGAGGATCTGCAGGAGGGCAGCCACAGTAGAAAATGTGTTGTTGTTATTTTATTTTATTATTATTGTTATTTTTTGCACATAGGTTCTTTGCTTTTTTTGTTCATAATGATAGACTTTTTCTATGCTGAGATAAGCAAATGTTTAAATAAAACATACTTTGCTGAAGACATGAAGTTTTGGTGGGTAATTGGCATACTAGTCAAATTAGTCAAAAACTAGTCTGATCATGCATTGCTAGTGGTGATCAGGTAGGCCTTTGTTTACCTTTGTTCATTGTTGTTTATCCATGATTTCAAATAAGAATGCCCCAATGGCTTTTTAGTGCAAATCATTAACACGAACATTCTTTGCGTAAATTACGCAAAGTAACTACTTGAGCACTAGTTAAAGCCCAAATTACGCAAAATAACGAATTGAGTTTAAATGGTTTGCTGACAACTTGGTCCCCCCAGTTAAAAAATCCTATATGCGCCACTGCCTGTGTTAGTTTGAGTGCGTCGGTGGCGAGGCTAGATCCGCTGAGCTGTGTGTGTGTGTGTGTGTGTTTCTCCGCAGAGAGGCGAGAACATCCCGAAGCTCCTGGTGTTCAGCACGGATGGAGAGCTCCTGCAGGCCTGGAACACCAGCACACTGGAGATGCCTCACGGGATGTTCCTGGCCAACGCCTCGGCCGACCCGTCCCTGTGGATCACGGATGTCGGGAACGGTGGGTTTTGGGATCCTCTCCAGGGCTCTCGCTCATAAAACTGTGTAGGATCCTCACTAAAAGTGTACATGTGCCTGGAATCCAAAATTCTCTTTATAAACCCCAATCAGAGGAAGATTCCTCCCCGAAATAACCATATATGAGCTTACAACGCCTCGTTTACTATATCCTCATCTGCATATCCTCATCTGCATATCAAAGTGACTCCATGTTTAACGGTACAAGACATTAGGAAATTACGAGATATGGATGTGCGTCACATTACATTGTTAAAAATCATTTAGTAGTCGATCTGTAGCCGAGGTTAAATGTGGTGGGAAGAAGCAGGAACCGGCGAACACTGGACGACACACAATTTAATAATAAAATATCACTCCTGTGTGCAGGGCCGTTCGGGCACACGTGTGTGTGTGTGTGTGTGTGTGTGTGTGTGTGTGTGTGTGTGTGTGTGTGTGTGTGTGTGTGTGTGTGTGTGTGTGTGTGAGTAAAGTTGACTGACTCCTGTGTGCAGGGCCGTTCGGGCACACGTGTGTGTGTGTGTGTGTGTGTGTGTGTGTGTGTGTGTGTGTGTGTGTGTGTGTGTGTGTGTGTGAGTAAAGCTGACTGACTCCTGTGTGCAGGGCCGTTAGGGCACACGTGTGTGTGTGTGTTATCTCTGACACGAGAACATCTCGTATGAATCACAACACACACACACACACACACACACACACACACTGCTGTAATGTTCATGAGGTTGCAGTAGGGGTGTACCGATTCCCTCATATCACCATTCTGAACTCACCATACAATATTATTGCGATACAAGACACATGTTAAAAGATTTACTGTTGATTAAAATGCTAAATTTGATATTACATTGTGTGTGTAAATGAATAGGATGGACTCAGTGCTGAAACCCAATACAGGAAAATAGAGACACCAGAATAACAATATTCATGATTCTGAAGCTGAAAATACAGTTATTTTAGATGAACATGCTTGATCTCTGTCACTGGCTAGATATATTTAAAGTAATGTAGGACACTTTTTTTCACACATTTGGCATTATCAGGACCACAAAACTTGAATTTCTTTCTCACAGATATTTTATTTTGGGTGAACTATACACAATACATATTGATGCAGTTTTGAGTTGCGTGTGTGTGTGTGTGTGTGTGTGAGTGTGTGTTTGTGTGTGTTTGTTATAAATAATTCCCTTCTGAATCTCGCAGAGACGGAGAGCGTGAGTATTAGCTGTCCATGAGCTAGCAGCAGGAGCAACTTTATGACTCTCTACAAACAAAAATAACTCTTCACGTGAAAAAATCCTCAGTTGCACAGATCCAGTTAAAAAAAACTTGATGCCATTATAAGACCTGAATAAAAGTCAAAGAATCCCGTTTATCACACAATATTGTACAGTATAAATGGTGACGAGGGTTAAGTCAATATCCTGATTATGTTTTGGGCTTTGTCCTGTTTCTGATGTGGATTCTGTGAAGGTTTTCTTTATTTAAGTAGCTCATAAAACTTATAATGCTCATGAAGGAACAATCTCTAATCACTGCATTAGGGTTGTGTTTGAATAAACTGTTAATGTAGATTCATGTGTCACAATGTGTTTTTCTGGACCTTGAACACATTGGACTTTAGAGACAAGTCAACAAATACGCCTAACCATTTTCCAGAGCTCTGATTGGCTGTTGTCACACTGGTTATATGTGAGGGAGATATGAAGGTAAAAGAGTAGCCAAACTCAAGAGCACGTAGATGTGAATTTGAGAACTTGCACAATAAATATTTGTATGCGTGCGCTAAAATTAACACTTTCTGCTCCAGTGTGAAAACCTGTACAATAAAAATCTGAAGTTAAATGTTGAGATTTGCACTCACAGACAATAGTCACCAATGTGTAAAATGCCATTCACAGAAATACAATGACAGACACAAACTAGAAATATATATTTGCACTTGTGGAAATTGCAGTAACTTTTAAGAGACAACTTCTCACTTTGAGCACACAAATACGTGTGTCGTTTATTTAGTATCACCAAACTAACCGCCCACCATTGGCGTCATCTCCCATACAGAACATTTAAAGGGACCACGATCCCTGAACAGTTATGAGGAAAAACGCTAAGAACAAAGTACTGCATTTGTCACAAACAATGTATAGAACTACATTTAACACAAAGGTTAACACAGTCACTACACACGTCCCCCCAGAATTCACCGTATCCGAAGAACCAAACTGTCAACGGGGAGGTGGGCGTATCAACCGACCACAACGGCTGCGCTGTACTGGAGGTTGAGGAGACCTCACTGCAGCCGGTGTCCCGTCAAGACCCGAGTGTGGGGCATGGAGTTTAGGAGGTTTAGGAGCAAGGGGTGGAGGCAGAACAGGAGGCCGTCCGCGGCGTGGGGGCTGGGCCAGGTTGATGGGCCTGGCCACGTCCAAATGAGCCGGTTTGAGGCGGTCGATAGAAAGTCGCTCCGGTTTTCCGCCTCTGTCCACCACAAAATCTTCGTCCCCCGTCTCCAGGACCCGGAATGGGCCCTCATAGGGCGGACGTAGCAGTCCCCTGTGGGCATCGTGGCGAATGAAAACGTAGTCAGCCGTCTGAAGTCCAGCGGGGATGTGTGACTGAGGGAGGCCGTGACGTTAAGTAGGGACAGGTGCGAAAAGCCTTGCATTGTCCAGTAGAGTAGACCGCTGGAAAGTAGCAGACCAGGGAACCGTGGCACTAGGGACAAACTCCCCCGGTACCCGCAGTGGCTGTCCATAAACAAGCTCCGCGGATGAGGACTGAAGGTCCTCCTTTGGCGCAGTCCTGATGCCCAGCAACACCCATGGGAGCTTGTCGACCCAGTTGCTGTCTTTGAGGGTGGCACGCAGGGCAGCCTTCATTGACCTATGAAAACGTTCACAGAGTCCGTTAGCCTGCGGGTGATATGCGGTCGTGCGGTGGAGTGTCACTCCGAGGCTCTGTGCGACAGCGTCCCACAGCTCAGACGTGAACTGCGGGCCTCGGTCAGAGGAAATGTCCGAAGGAGTGCCGAAACGGGTAACCCAGGTGCTAATAAATGCCCGTGTCATCTCGACAGATGCCAATTGACGTCAAAGGCACAACCTCGGGCCAGCGGCTGGTCCTGTCAACCATGGTGAGCAGGTATGTGAAACCGTGAGAGGAGGGCAGAGGACCGACCAGGTCCACGTGTACATGGTCAAAACGTCTCTCCGGAACTGGGAACAAACCTAACGGGGCTTTAGTGTGGCGGTGGACTTTGGCCCGTTGGCACTCAACACAGATGTTAGCCCAATCCCTAACGTCCTTCTTGAGGCCGTGCCAAACAAACCTAGCTGCAACCAGTCTCTGTGACGCTTTCGAACCTGGGTGGGAGAGACCTTGGATGGCGTCAAAAACTTGTCGTCTCCATCCCGAGGGAACGACTGGCCGAGGACTACCTGTGGAGATGTCACACAGGAGCGTGGTGCCGGCATCACCAAAAACTACATCCTCGATCTGCAGACCTGTAGTCGAGGTCCTCAGGAGTTGCATGTCCGGGTCTGTGGCCTGAGTGGCCGCCATGCGGTTGTAATCTAAGCCCAGGTGGACTTCCCCCACCACAGCCCGTGATAAGCAGTCAGCCAGGTGGTTGGTCTTACCAGCAACGTGCTGCAAGTCCGTGGTGAACTCTGAAATGTAGGACAGATGACGTTGCTGGCGGGCGGACCATGGTTCAGCCACCTTGGCCATGGCAAAAGTCAACGGCTTGTGGTCCACAAACGCAGTGAAGTGTTCCAGCAGGGAACGGAAATGTCGGATGGCGAGGTAGAGACCCAGCAGCTCCCGGTCGAAAGTGCTGTACTTCTGCTCACAGGGGCGCAGCTGGCGGCTAAAGAAAGCCAGCAGCTGCCAGGCACCGCCTACCCACTGCTCGCAGACAGCACCGACAGCATAGTCTGAGGCATCCGAGGTGATGGCGATGGGGGCTGTTGGAGAAGGATGTGCCAACATGGTGGCGTTCGCTAGGGCTGCCTTAGTGGCGGCAAAAGCCCTGTCTCTACTCTCAGTCCAGTCCACAACGTGCTGTGGTTTACCTTTCAAGGCCTCGTGCAAAGGCCGCATGAGCAGAGCAGCTCGAGGAATGAAGCGGTGATAAAAATTCACCATGCCGAGGAACTCCTGCAGGGATTTGACATTGAGCGGGCGTGGGAACTATGTGACTGCCTCCACCTTTGATGGGAGAGGGACCGCCCCGTCCTTAGTGACTCTGTGTCCAAGGAAGTCAATTGTGGAGAGGCCGAACTGGCACTTGGCGGGGTTGACAATCAATCCATGTTGGCTAAGCCGCTCAAAAAGGGTTTGGAGGTGTGCCAGGTGCTGAGACTTGGACGTGCTCGCTACTAGAATGTCATCCAAGTACACAAAAAGAAAAGGCAGGTCCCGCAAAACAGAGTCCATGAGGCGTTGAAAAGTTTGGGCGGCGTTTTTAAGGCCGAACGGCATAAGCAGGAACTCAAACAGACCAAACGGCGTGATCACTGCCGTTTTGGGGATGTCCAGTGGATGTACCGGCACCTGATGATATCCACGAACAAGGTCCACCTTGGAAAAAATCTCCTTGCCAGACAGGTGTGCTGAAAAATCCTGTATGTTCGGGACTGGGTATCGGTCAGGCGCCGTTGCCTCATTAAGCCGCCGGTAGTCGCCACACGGGCGCCAGCCGCCACCAGGTTTGGGGACGATGTGGAGGGGCGATGCCCATGGGCTGTCGGATCGGCGAACTATTCCCAGGCGTTCCATGTTCGCAAGCTTGGTTGGGTCGAGGCGCCGAGCGCGGGCGTAGACGGGTGGACCAGTGGTGGCGAGATGGTGCTCCACACCTTGCCTCACGGCAGATGCAGAGAAAGTGGGCTGAGTGAGGGCTGGGAAACTGGCAAGGAGACGGTGGAAATCATCAGAAGCTGAAAGCATGCTAGACAGCCGTATGGAGTCAGTCCCGCTGAGCGTGCATGTATAAGAGCAAAACGTGACAGCGTCAATCAGACGGCGATTCTTTACATCCACCAACAGTCCATGTGCACACGAAAAATCAGCGCCGAGGAGGGGAACAGCAACCTTTGCGGTAACAAAGTTCCAGCCGAAGTGCTGTCCTCCTAAACACAGTTCAATGTACCTCGTTCCATATGTGCGGATGGGGCTACCATTGGCAGCTTCCATAGGAGGGCCGTGGCTGTCGGTCACCATGTCCAAACGGGATGCAGGCAGGACGCTCCTCTGTGCTCCTGTGTCGCACAGAAAACGCCGTCCAGAGATGCTGTCATGGATGAAAAGCAGCCTGCCTACACGGCCGACGCTCATGGCCACTACTGAGCGCCGGCCCCGGCGTTTCCCGACCCGCCGAGACTGCATGGTGAGCGACATTTGTTAGCCTTGGTTCCAAACTTAGCATGGTAGAAACATAAGCCTGGAAGTTGTTGGGGGCCAGGCCAGAAGACAACTGCCACCGAGAAGTGGTTGCCGCGAGGAAGGTGGAGTCGTCACGTGTCACCGAAGCGATGTGCGCAGGAAAAAGCGCGTCCGCACAATGTCCGTGACTCGCCAGGAAAAATTTATCCGCTTTCTCAGCCAGTCTCCGACAGTCAGTGATTGTGGTGTTGGCTAATGCAGCTCTCACTTTTGAAGGCAGCTGACGCAGGAAAAGCTGGATGAACAGAATAAGGTCTGTGCTCTCCCAAAAGATCCAGCATACGGTCCATGAGCTCGGACGGTTTGCTGTCACCCAGTCCTTGAAGGGAGAAAAGCCTGCCGGCTCTCTCAGCGTCCGACAGTCCGAACGTTTTCAACAGGTGGGCTTTGAGTGTTGCATATTTCTCGTTTTCCGGAGGATTTGTTAAAAGGCTCACCACTCTGGATGCCGTTGAATTACCGAGAGCCGACACTACGTAGTATTATTTTGTTGTATCCGCGGTGATCTCACGCAGTGCGAACTGCGCTTCAGTCTGTGCGAACCATGCAGATGCCGACGATTCCCAGAATTCGGGGAGTTCGAGGGTGACAGCGTTCGCGGTCATGGTCGTGTCGTGTCTCTGGATACGTCCAGCAGACTAATGTCGGGGTCACCAGTGTGGAAATTGCAGTAACTTGCAAGAGACAACTTCTCACTTTGAGCACACAAATACGTGTGTCAAGTCAAGTCAAGTCAAGTGTATTTATATAGCGCTTTTCACAATATAAATTGCATCAAAGCAGCTTCACAATATCAATCAAATAACATAACAATGTTTGTTTCTTAGTGAAAAAACATCCACGTTTGGTAGGGCTGATCAATGGTATTAATGCTTGGTTAATTATTTTGAATATCCCCAACTGAACAAGCCAAAGGCAACAGTGGCAAGGAACCGAAAAACTCCATCAAGTGACCTACTGGTGTCCTAAAACTCCATCAGGTGACCTAATGGAGAAAAAAAAACCTTGGGAGAACCCAGGCTCAGTCGGGGGCCAGTTCTCCTCTGGCGTTTATGAACTAGAGGCCAGATTTACAGTAACTGTAATTTGATACAGAATTTTGTTTTATTTTATCACTTCGGGGTGGGTACGCGAACCGGAATCACAACATTTTATCTGTAGAGTGGGAAAGGGATCCTCCATAGGGAGAGGCTAGTTGGCACTTCAGCACTGCGTTGTCATCGGGTCCAGGCAAAGCTCCTAGTCAGATCTGGATCCGGCCTGGATCCGGCCGGCTGCGGGAAAACCTCGGGATAAACAAAGACACTAAAATTAGCGTAGATGCCATTCTTCTTATGATGATGTAACGAGTACATCAGGATTTAAGGGAAGTGTTCCCAGTTCCGGCTGACCTAATCTATGCAGCCTAACATTGAGTTATAGAAGTCTATAATATATTATGTGTATGCTAGGTCAAAGAGATGTGTTTTTAGTCTAGCTTTGAACTGACAGAGTGTGTCTGCTTTCCGGACAATGGTAGGAAGACTGTTCCAAAGTTTTGGTGCTAAATAGGAAAAGGATCTACCGCCCGCAGTCGATTTTGATATTCTAGGTATTATCAACTGGCCCGAATTTTGAGATCGCAATAGACGTGAAGGACTATAATGCGTTAAGAGCTCGCTCAAGTACTGCGGAGCTAAACCATTTAGTGCTTTGTAAGTAATCAACAATATTTTAAAATTTATACGATGTTTAATAGGTAGCCAATGCAGTGTTGACAGAACCGGGCTAATATGGTCATATGTCCTGGTTCTAGTAAGAACTCGAGCGGCTGCGTTTTGGACCAGCTGTAGTTTATTTATTAAGCGCGCAGGGCAACCACCCAGTAGAGCATTACAATAATCTAGTCTTGTTGTCATGAAAGCATGAACTAATTGTTCCGCATTTGTTAATGAGAGCATATGTCGTAATTTAGATATATTTTTAAGATGGAAAAATGCGGTTTTACAGATACTAGACACATGACTTTCAAATGAAAGATTGCTATCAAAGAGCACACCCAGGTTCCTAACCGACGACGAAGACTTAACAGAGCAGCCATCAAGTGTTAGACAGTATTCTAGGTTATTACGTGTGGAAGTTTTTTGTCCAATAATTAGAATCTCTGTTTTTTCAGAGTTTAGTAGTAGGAAATTACTAGTCATCCAATTTTTTATATCAGCTATGCATTCCGTTAATTTTGTGAATTGGTAAGTTTCGTTAGGTTTTGAAGAAATATACAGCTGAGTATCATCGGCATAACAATGAAAGCTAATTCCATGTTTCCTAATGATATGTCCTAATGGTAGCATGTACAGAGTGAACAGCAGCGGTCCTAGTACTGAGCCTTGTGGTACGCCATACTGAACTTGTGATCGATAAGACATCTCTTCATTTACTGCTACAAACTGATAACGGTCAGATAAGTATGATTTAAACCACGCTAGTGCAATTCCACTAATGCCAACATAGTTTTCCAGTCTATTTAAAAGAATGTTGTGGTCAATTGTGTCAAATGCAGCACTAAGATCAAGTAACACTAATAGAGAGATACAACCACGATCGGATGATAAAAGTAAATCATTTGTAACTCTAATGAGAGCTGTCTCAGTACTATGGTGCGGTCTAAATCCTGACTGAAAATCCTCGCAGATATCATTTCTTTCAAGAAAGGAACACAGTTGTGAGGATACTGCTTTTTCTAATATCTTTGACAGAAAAGGCAGATTTGAGATCGGCCTGTAATTGACTAATTCTGAAGGATCAAGTTGCGGTTTTTTAACAAACGGTTTTATCATAGCCAGCTTAAAGGTTTTTGGTACATATCCTAGAGACAAAGACGAATTAATGATATTAAGAAGAGGATCTATGATCTCTGGAAGCATCTCTTTCAGTAGCTTAGTCGGTATAGGGTTTAACATACAAGTTGTCGATTTAGATGAATTAACGAGTTTGCAGAATTCTTCCTCTCCTATAGCAACAAATGAAAACAATTTTTCCTCAGGGAGACTACAATGCACTCCCTGATGCGATACTGTAGTAGACGGTTGCATAGTTATAATTTTTAAATTTTGTCCCTGATATTATCAATCTTATAAGTGAAGAAGTTCATAAAGTCATTACTGCTGTGTTGCTTGGAAACTTCTGTGCTTAAATCTTTCTTTTTCGTTAGTTTAGCCACTGTTTCAAATAAATACCTAGGATTATGTTTATTTTCTTCTAATAGGGTTGAAAAATAAGCAGATCTAGCAGCTTTTAAAGCCTCTCTGTAAGCAATCGAGCTCTCTTTCCATGAAATCCGAAATACCTCTAGTTTTGTTTTCTTCCAGTTGCGCTCCATTTTTCTGGCTGCTCTCTTAAGGGCCTGAGTGTGCTCGTTGTACCACGGCGTTGGACTATTTTCTTTAATCTTCTTTAAGCGCAACGGAGCAACTGCGTCTAAAGTGCTGGAAAAGAGAGAGTTAAAAGTTTCTGTTGCAATATCGAGTTCTTCTAAGCTATCCGGGATGCTGAGATGATGAAACTTATTAGGAAGATTATTGATAAAGCAATCTTTAGTGGCAGAAGTTATAGGTCTAACATATTTATAACACGGAGTCGGCTTTGCAGCCTTGGCTAAATGTAATTTACATGAGACTAGATAATGATCTGAGATGTCATCGCTCTGCTGCAGAATTTCAACGGCATCAACATCTATTCCATGTGATAATATTAGATCTAGAGTATGATTACGACAATGAGTGGGTCCTGACACGTGTTGTCTAACTCCAATTGAGTTTACAATGTCTTTAAGTGCCAATCCCAATGCATCTTTTTCATTATCTACATGTATATAAAAATCACCAACAATTAGTACTTTATCGTTAGCCAATACTAATTCTGATAGAAAGTCCGCAAATTCTTTGATAAAATCTTTATGGTGCCCTGGTGGCCTGTATACAGTAGCCAGCAGAAATCTCAAACGTGATTTATCGTTTACACTATATATTTTTACATTAAGCACCAACACTTCAAAAGAAGTATATTTAAAAATAGATTTCTTAGTGGTTTTGAAAATATTACTATAAATTACAGCAACACCTCCCCCTTTGCGTTTTAGACGAGTTTCATGTTTATAACAGTAATCTTGTGGGGTTGACTCATTTAAAGTAATGTAATCGTTTGGTTTTAGCCAGGTTTCTGTCAAACACAGCCCATCTAGATCATAACTTGAAATCATATCATTAACTATGAGCGATTTTGAAGTAAGGGATCGAATATTCAGCAACCCAAGCTTTATCATTTGTTCATCTGTATTATATCTGTTTTTTATTTGTTGAACATCAATTAAATTTTTTACCTGACGTTTTTTGGATTTCCAAATTCGGGGAACAGACACAGTCTCTATATGATGATATCTAGGTGAAAGAGGCTCTATGTGATGGGATTTATCTGACCTTGGTGACGCGAGGCCGCTAGCAGACGGTCGGTTTAGCCAGTCTGTCTGCTTCCTGACCTGAGCCCCAGATTGTCATGTTTTAGCTCTAAGACTATGTGCCATATTACTAGAGAGAAGAGCAGCACCATCCCAGGAGGGATGAACACCATCTCTTTTCAACAGGTCAGGCTTGCCCCAAAAACTTTTCCAATTGTCTATGAATTCTATATTATTCAACGGACACCACTTAGACAACCAACCATTGAGTGAGGCCAATCTGCTAACTATCTCATCACTCCTGCGAACAGGAAGGGGGCCAGAGAAAATTACAGAGAAAATTACAGTGCCTGACATCGTACTTGCGAGTTTACACACCTCTTTAATATTAATTTTGGTGATCTCCGACTGGCGGAGTCGAACATCATTAGTGCCGACATGAATAATGATCTTAGAGAATTTACGATTAGCATTAGCCAGCACTTTTAAATTTGCTTTGATGTCAGGCGCTCTGGCTCCCGGCAAACATGTGACTATGGTGGCTGGTGTCTCTATTTTCACGTTCCGTGTGATCGAATCACCAATTACCAGGGCACAATCAACAGAATTCTCAGTGGGTGTTTCACTGAGTGGGGCAAATCGATTTGTTATGGTAATCGGAACGGAAGAGTGGTTTTTTAATCCGCGACTAGAGCGATCTCTCACGGTCACCCATCTGCCCTGCTGCGTGGGCTCTACTTCAGCCGGAACCGAATCATGTACAGAGTTCACTATGCTAGGTGCATCCAAAATAGTATCTAAAGCTCTAGTACTATCCTTACTATCCTCAATTAAAGTTTGGATGCGTGTCTCTAGCTCTGAAATCTTCTCCGTCAGCCTGACTGTCTCCTTGCATTTATCACAAATAAATCCTATATTGCCATCGGAGAAGGCTACACTAAACATATGACATGTGACACAGGTGACAATAACAGGACAAGACATTACTCACCGTTTGTGTTGACTGATTCTTACTTACCTGGGCTTTTATGAACTCAAAGGCGCGGGCGCGCGAGAGAAAATAAATAATAAATAAATGAGCGCGGGTGGCGCGTAAACACGCGTTCTGTGCTAACAATAACGGAAGCTAGCGATGTAAGGTTAATCTGAGATGGTGGGTAAACTATATTTAGTAATATAAACAACTAGGAATGATAGTAAATGATGGTTCAAAACAGAAAGAAATACAAAGCTAATACGAGGCGTAGAGCTTACAGCCTCGACGCAAACAAACTCACAGCAGGCAGGGAGGCAGACAGGAGCAATCGATCCGTGAACAGCAGCCATTTATTTAGTATCACCAAACTAACCGCCCACCATTGGCGTCATCTCCCATACAGAACATTTAAAGGGACCACAATCCCTGAACAGTTATGAGGAAAAACGCTAAGAACAAAGTACTGCATTTATCACAAACAATGTATAGAACTACATTTAACACAAAGGTGAATTATGTATGTCACAGTCACTACACACTTATTCTTACATTCACGTGCAGTACAACCTCAATTAGGCACCTGCAACTTCTCAAATCTGTCATAAAGTCATAGCACTTGCATGTTGTTGTCCTACTGTAGTTTCACTGCTTCTGTTCTCATGTGTAATCGCTGTGAATAAAAGCGGCTGCCAAATGAATAAATGTAAAATAAGTGATTTCTTGGTTTTCTATGGGAGGAAAATGCATAACGTACAATTAAACGCGTTGCTTTCATATTCTGTGCTCATCTGTTCTTCAGTGTAGTATGCATTATTAGTATTGTGTTTCCTGAGTTTTGGATCACTGAGTTCATGTCATTTATTTATTTTAATATCAGTCTTGCATTAAGCCATGATAGCATTTCAGAACGTACAATAGAAGTCCCATTTCATTGGCTTGGCGCCAACCAATAAAACGGCTCGTTTGAACATCCCACCCCCGCCCCCGCCACCGCCACTGTCCCCTTCATATGGGAGCTGGCTGGGTTTAATCTCAGTATTCTGCTTATAGTGGTCAGTCTACTGGACATCTGAACTCTGTGTGAGCTATCACAGATCGAGAGGAACAATCATGGGCAGCTCATACTCACAAGAGGACATTGAGAGGTCTGCTCTTCAGATTTATAAAGGCGTTTCACAGTATCAACCATGCATCTTACCAGATGTAGGCATAGATGAGTCTCTGCTGAAATATTCTGGCTCCGACTCTAACGCTGCGCTGCAGGCTTACTTTGATGAGATGGTCCACATGGTGCCAGATTGCTTCGATAAGTTTGTCGAGCTGAAATCAGTCCCGAATGCTGTCGGACTTGGAGCTCTGGTGATTTCCATGATCATTGAGATCGCCATCAAGGCCAGCACTCAGACAACTGATGACACATACAGTCTGTTACGACGAGTGTTTGGGGAAGAGAAAGCTTCGAGTGTCCGAGACATTATGTCAGAGTGTTTGAAACGCCATCAAGTGTACATGAACAATGACCAACGATTACTGGGGGAAATAAGGAGACTGGAACATCAGCTGAGCAACCATCTCACCATCCTCAGAAACTCCCTTCTGCTGGATGGACAGATGAGCACTCGCGGGTTCAAGATCTGGGTCAACGGAGCCGCCTTCCACGTGCAGATGCTGATCCACGAGGCTCGCCTAGATATTCAGGCTAAGGCTGATAAACCCGCATCAGACTATGTTCGTGAAATCAAAGCTACAATCGATCTGTATTCACAGTGCCTGGATAATTTGCTGAAGAAATACAAGACCTTCAAGATCGATTCAGATGTGTTTATAACTTATCATTGGTGGACCCTCTTTAATGAAGACCCGATCACCAGCAATTGTAAAATGGTTAATAATGATATTGAAGGGTGTTGGATTACTGTGTATGGATCGCCTTGGCCGTGTGATTATGGAAAAGAATATATGGCGGCTTTTATGGATATTGTTTACTCAAAGTATGAACCGATCAAGGGTTTAAAGAGTTATTTTTCATATATCAAGGACAATCTCAACTCTTCAATCCATGACCGTGGATTCAATCTTCAAACCTCATTCACTCTGCCGTCAGCTGCAGGTAGGGTGACCACCAGGCCCGGGGTGGGTAATCGGGAGAATCCCCGGAGGCACGCTTCAATTTCGGGCTCGTCAAGCAACTTTATTTTGCTTCCAATGATATTTTAGGCTACACACGTTCCACATTCCAAGGGTGTAGGTTTGATTTTGAAATTGGTGGGGACGGGGACTCCGCTGAAGCTGAGCTGCATCTGTCATTAAAGGGACAGTTCACCCAAAAATGAACATTCTGTCATCAATTAATCTCCCTCAAGTTGTTTTAAACATGTATGAATTTCTTTCTTCTTCTGAACACAAAGGAATATATTTTGAAGAAAAACCAGACAGTTGATGGACCCCATTGACTTCCATAGTAGAAAAAAAACCTCATTACTGGTTATGGACTGTCATGAATCAGACCTCTGTGGCTCTCTCTTATGGCCACCGGAGGGCACCCTCACCTGAGTATTGACTTTCCCGGACTTCATTTCCCATGCACCCCATACAGAGACAAATCACCTGTATGGGTGGTTTCCATTATCTGCTCTACTTAAGCAGCATTCACATTCATACTCATTGTGAAATCTTGTTTTGCCCTGGCTGACATTTCTAAGCGTTTACCTTGATATTCTGTGACCCTTCTGTGTATGAGGTTGGGTTGTTTGACTACTGTTGATTATCTGCTGCCTGCATGCCCTTGTAATCTTGCTCTCTAGAACTTCGACTGCTTTGCTGCCTGCCCTGACTCCTGACCGGTATCATTCTGTTTCTGCTCTGCCTCTGATATTCCTGCCACTTTTGTTTGAACACTGCCTGTTTGACCCTGATCTTGATTATTAAAGATAATATGCAAATGGATCCACATGCTTCCGATCCCCTCATTACACGGACATTCTTCAAAATATCTTCTTTTGTGTTCAGCAGAAGAAAGAAATGCATACAGGTTTGAAACTACTTGAGGGAGAGTAAATGATGACAGAATTTTACGGAACCTGTTGGACATGACACACAGCAATACTGTTAAGTGTCACTTGTGCCATTGTTCTGAGCTGTGCTTTCAGTATCCTAAGAGCACTGGCACTTCTTTCAGCCTCAGCTGATGAGACTGGGATGACAAGGGTTTCAACTTCATCAAACATTCCTCTCATTTCAACAAGTCCAAGCAATGTTGTTTTTATGTTTTATGGGGACTTTTTACAGACATAATGATTTTATACTGTACAAACGGTATATTATATCCCCCTTGTGTTGAAGAGTAGAGCCTGTGCTTCAGTCCAGGATGAGCAGAGTAACACTGATGAAATGCTGTGTGTTGCTTTATTTACAGGCAGTAACTGTGTAGTTGCTGATGACGTATAATCACAGTAAATCATGCATGTAGTTTATAGCAAGATATTTACTTTTTGCAGTGAATGTTTCACATATTTTTCCCAGTAAATATATATGTGAAATAACTGTGTTTCTGTTAAAAAGCTTAATGAAGATTTCTGCAATAGTATTTATCATTTACATTAGGATGTTTTACATTCATTTTATGGTTTTTGTATGGCAGTCATTGATTACAGTCATTTGACCCTTTTTTACGATTTTATTTGTTACAGTGTAAAATAACAGCTGCATTTTTATTTTACAGATATTATTTGAAAACCTTTTCATAAATGGTTCTTCAAAGAACCTAATAAAGTGACATGAAGAACTGTTATAGGTTCTTTAAAGAACCTTTGAGAAGGGTTCTTTGCAGTACTGAAAAAGGTTCTTTATGGCACTAAGAAAAAATAGGTTCTTCAAGGAACCTTTCAGTGAAAGGTTCTTTGGGGAACCAAAAAAGTTGGTAAGCAGTCCCCAAACAGAGGTGAGTGTAGCCCATAATGCACTGGTGCTTCAGACCCCAAGCAGAGGTGAGCGTAGCCCATAATGCACTGGTGCTTCAGACCCCAAGCAGAGGTGAGCGTAGCCCATAATGCACTGGTGCTTCAGACCCCAAACAGAGGTGAGCCAGCCCATAATGCACTGGTGCTTCAGACCCCAAACAGAGGTGAGCCAGCCCATAATGCACTGGTGCTTCAGACCCCAAGCAGAGGTGAGCGTAGCCCATAATGCACTGGTGCTTCAGACCCCAAGCAAAGGTGAGCGTAGCCCATAATGCACTGGTGCTTCAGACCCCAAGCAGAGGTGAGCCACCCCATAATGCACTGGTGCTTCAGTCCCCAAGCAGAGGTGAGCGTAGCCCATAATGCACTGGTGCTTCAGACCCCAAGCAGAGGTGAGCGTAGCCCATAATGCACTGGTGCTTCAGTCCCCAAACAGAGGTCAGCGTAGCCCATAATGCACTGGTGCTTCAGACCCCAAGCAGAGGTGAGCGTAGCCCATAATGCACTGGTGCTTCAGACCCCAAGCAGAGGTGAGCGTAGCCCATAATGCACTGGTGCTTCAGACCCCAAGCAGAGGTGAGCGTAGCCCATAATGCACTGGTGCTTCAGACCCCAAGCAGAGGTGAGCGTAGCCCATAATGCACTGGTGCTTCAGACCCCAAACAGAGGTGAGCCAGCCCATAATGCACTGGTGCTTCAGTCCCCAAACAGAGGTAAGTGTAGCCCATAATGCACTGGTGCTTCAGACCCCAAGCAGAGGTGAGCCACCCCATAATGCACTGGTGCTTCAGACCCCAAGCAGAGGTGAGCGTAGCCCATAATGCACTGGTGCTTCAGACCCCAAACAGAGGTGAGCCAGCCCATAATGCACTGGTGCTTCAGACCCCAAACAGAGGTGAGCCAGCCCATAATGCACTGGTGCTTCAGACCCCAAGCAGAGGTGAGCGTAGCCCATAATGCACTGGTGCTTCAGACCCCAAACAGAGGTGAGCCACCCCATAATGCACTGGTGCTTCAGACCCCAAGCAGAGGTGAGCGTAGCCCATAATGCACTGGTGCTTCAGACCCCAAGCAGAGGTGAGCGTAGCCCATAATGCACTGGTGCTTCAGACCCCAAGCTGAGGTGAGCGTAGCCCATAATGCACTGGTGCTTCAGACCCCAAGCAGATGTGAGCGTAGCCCATAATGCACTGGTGCTTCAGACCCCAAGCAGATGTGAGCGTAGCCCATAATGCACTGGTGCTTCAGACCCCAAGTAGAGGTGAGCGTAGCCCATAATGCACTGGTGCTTCAGACCCCAAACAGAGGTGAGCGTAGCCCATAATGCACTGGTGCTTCAGACCCCAAACAGAGGTGAGCGTAGCCCATAATGCACTGGTGCTTCAGTCCCCAAACAGAGGTGAGCGTAGCCCATAATGCACTGGTGCTTCAGTCCCCATACAGAGGTGAGCGTAGCCCATAATGCACTGGTGCTTCAGACCCCAAGCAGAGGTGAGCGTAGCCCATAATGCACTGGTGCTTCAGACCCCAAGCAGAGGTGAGCGTAGCCCATAATGCACTGGTGCTTCAGTCCCCAAACAGAGGTGAGCGTAGCCCATAATGCACTGGGGCTTCAGACAGGGACAATGTAAAATAAAGTGTTACCGGTTATCGTGTTTCTGTGAGTAACGGTGAAGGCTTGTGATTGGCCACAGGCTGGGAGGCGGGGCTGATGATGCGAGAGACGTGATGATGCACGGCTTCTTCTGTGGGATCCAGTGGGAGGACGTGTTGCAGAAGAAGGTGCTTCAGTCGAGAGGTTAGTTTGGTCCCGTCGGGTGTGATGTGGATTCTCACGCTCGTGTGTGTGTATGTGTTCCTGCAGTTGCTGCCTCCCTTTAAACCTCAGCTGACGTCAGAGACCGACACGCGATACTTCGACGACGAGTTCACAGCGCAGAGCATCACTGTGACTCCTCCAGACAAGCATAAGTGTGTGTTCTGCGGATGGAAGGGAATCACAGGGGTCGTACAGACAGGGTTTGAAATTCAATTTAACTCACCGGCCAATTTGGCTACTAAATTATTAAGTTACCGGCCATTCAGAACTTCTACTAGCCAAAAAAGAAAAGAAAAAAAAAACAGATTAACTATGTCACAGCTTATATAGGCTATAGCTCTCTCTCTCTCTCTCTCTCTCTCTATATATATATATATATATTAGGGCTGTCAGTGGCGTTCATTAGTGGCGTTCATTATTTTATCGCGAGATTAACGGTGTTTTTGGCCTAGCAAACTTTGTAGTTTTTTTTTCCACATGCTTTTGCAACAGGACGATTTCAATGGCTTGCGCCGCGCGAGGACGTTTTGTTGCTTCGCCGACCAAAGCGCAAGCGGATCTAGCTAGACCAGAAACAACAACAGGCACGCCGCCGTACACACTTGTTTGGGTCTGCGAGCCGGCCAAATAGGTTGGTTAACGTTAAGTTTTGAGTGGTTGACGAGCGCGAGACGCCGAAATGGATGCCAATAAGATTCTGAATGGAAAGTTTACTTTAAAAAAGTTGCCAAATGGTCCCGTTGACGAGACCAAAGTGATCTGTGTGTTTTGTCTTTGTGAACTGAGCTATCATCATCGCAGCACGTCCAGTCTGAAACACCACTTGATGGCCAAGCACACACACACACACACACACACACACACACACACACACACACAGCTGATGATGCGCATTCTCCGCCCCCTCGTCAATATCAGGACCTCGTCATTCTTCTTCTTCTTTCAAGTTTAATGGCGGTTGGCAAACCAAACTTTAATGGTGCAATCTAGTCTTGTTGTCATGAAAGCATGAACTAATTGTTCCGCATTTGTTAATGAGAGCATATGTCGTAATTTAGATATATTTTTAAGATGGAAAAATGCGGTTTTACAGATACTAGACACATGACTTTCAAATGAAAGATTGCTATCAAAGAGCACACCCAGGTTCCTAACCGACGACGAAGACTTAACAGAGCAGCCATCAAGTGTTAGACAGTATTCTAGGTTATTACGTGTGGAAGTTTTTTGTCCAATAATTAGAATCTCTGTTTTTTCAGAGTTTAGTAGTAGGAAATTACTAGTCATCCAATTTTTTATATCAGCTATGCATTCCGTTAATTTTGTGAATTGGTAAGTTTCGTTAGGTTTTGAAGAAATATACAGCTGAGTATCATCGGCATAACAATGAAAGCTAATTCCATGTTTCCTAATGATATGTCCTAATGGTAGCATGTACAGAGTGAACAGCAGCGGTCCTAGTACTGAGCCTTGTGGTACGCCATACTGAACTTGTGATCGATAAGACATCTCTTCATTTACTGCTACAAACTGATAACGGTCAGATAAGTATGATTTAAACCACGCTAGTGCAATTCCACTAATGCCAACATAGTTTTCCAGTCTATTTAAAAGAATGTTGTGGTCAATTGTGTCAAATGCAGCACTAAGATCAAGTAACACTAATAGAGAGATACAACCACGATCGGATGATAAAAGTAAATCATTTGTAACTCTAATGAGAGCTGTCTCAGTACTATGGTGCGGTCTAAATCCTGACTGAAAATCCTCGCAGATATCATTTCTTTCAAGAAAGGAACACAGTTGTGAGGATACTGCTTTTTCTAATATCTTTGACAGAAAAGGCAGATTTGAGATCGGCCTGTAATTGACTAATTCTGAAGGATCAAGTTGCGGTTTTTTAACAAACGGTTTTATCATAGCCAGCTTAAAGGTTTTTGGTACATATCCTAGAGACAAAGACGAATTAATGATATTAAGAAGAGGATCTATGATCTCTGGAAGCATCTCTTTCAGTAGCTTAGTCGGTATAGGGTTTAACATACAAGTTGTCGATTTAGATGAATTAACGAGTTTGCAGAATTCTTCCTCTCCTATAGCAACAAATGAAAACAATTTTTCCTCAGGGAGACTACAATGCACTCCCTGATGCGATACTGTAGTAGACGGTTGCATAGTTATAATTTTTAAATTTTGTCCCTGATATTATCAATCTTATAAGTGAAGAAGTTCATAAAGTCATTACTGCTGTGTTGCTTGGAAACTTCTGTGCTTAAAGCTTTCTTTTTCGTTAGTTTAGCCACTGTTTCAAATAAATACCTAGGATTATGTTTATTTTCTTCTAATAGGGTTGAAAAATAAGCAGATCTAGCAGCTTTTAAAGCCTCTCTGTAAGCAATCGAGCTCTCTTTCCATGAAATCCGAAATACCTCTAGTTTTGTTTTCTTCCAGTTGCGCTCCATTTTTCTGGCTGCTCTCTTAAGGGCCTGAGTGTGCTCGTTGTACCACGGCGTTGGACTATTTTCTTTAATCTTCTTTAAGCGCAACGGAGCAACTGCGTCTAAAGTGCTGGAAAAGAGAGAGTTAAAAGTTTCTGTTGCAATATCGAGTTCTTCTAAGCTATCCGGGATGCTGAGATGATGAAACTTATTAGGAAGATTATTGATAAAGCAATCTTTAGTGGCAGAAGTTATAGGTCTAACATATTTATAACACGGAGTCGGCTTTGCAGCCTTGGCTAAATGTAATTTACATGAGACTAGATAATGATCTGAGATGTCATCGCTCTGCTGCAGAATTTCAACGGCATCAACATCTATTCCATGTGATAATATTAGATCTAGAGTATGATTACGACAATGAGTGGGTCCTGACACGTGTTGTCTAACTCCAATTGAGTTTACAATGTCTTTAAGTGCCAATCCCAATGCATCTTTTTCATTATCTACATGTATATAAAAATCACCAACAATTAGTACTTTATCGTTAGCCAATACTAATTCTGATAGAAAGTCCGCAAATTCTTTGATAAAATCTTTATGGTGCCCTGGTGGCCTGTATACAGTAGCCAGCAGAAATCTCAAACGTGATTTATCGTTTACACTATATATTTTTACATTAAGCACCAACACTTCAAAAGAAGTATATTTAAAAATAGATTTCTTAGTGGTTTTGAAAATATTACTATAAATTACAGCAACACCTCCCCCTTTGCGTTTTAGACGAGTTTCATGTTTATAACAGTAATCTTGTGGGGTTGACTCATTTAAAGTAATGTAATCGTTTGGTTTTAGCCAGGTTTCTGTCAAACACAGCCCATCTAGATCATAACTTGAAATCATATCATTAACTATGAGCGATTTTGAAGTAAGGGATCGAATATTCAGCAACCCAAGCTTTATCATTTGTTCATCTGTATTATATCTGTTTTTTATTTGTTGAACATCAATTAAATTTTTTACCTGACGTTTTTTGGATTTCCAAATTCGGGGAACAGACACAGTCTCTATATGATGATATCTAGGTGAAAGAGGCTCTATGTGATGGGATTTATCTGACCTTGGTGACGCGAGGCCGCTAGCAGACGGTCGGTTTAGCCAGTCTGTCTGCTTCCTGACCTGAGCCCCAGATTGTCATGTTTTAGCTCTAAGACTATGTGCCATATTACTAGAGAGAAGAGCAGCACCATCCCAGGAGGGATGAACACCATCTCTTTTCAACAGGTCAGGCTTGCCCCAAAAACTTTTCCAATTGTCTATGAATTCTATATTATTCAACGGACACCACTTAGACAACCAACCATTGAGTGAGGCCAATCTGCTAACTATCTCATCACTCCTGCGAACAGGAAGGGGGCCAGAGAAAATTACAGAGAAAATTACAGTGCCTGACATCGTACTTGCGAGTTTACACACCTCTTTAATATTAATTTTGGTGATCTCCGACTGGCGGAGTCGAACATCATTAGTGCCGACATGAATAATGATCTTAGAGAATTTACGATTAGCATTAGCCAGCACTTTTAAATTTGCTTTGATGTCAGGCGCTCTGGCTCCCGGCAAACATGTGACTATGGTGGCTGGTGTCTCTATTTTCACGTTCCGTGTGATCGAATCACCAATTACCAGGGCACAATCAACAGAATTCTCAGTGGGTGTTTCACTGAGTGGGGCAAATCGATTTGTTATGGTAATCGGAACGGAAGAGTGGTTTTTTAATCCGCGACTAGAGCGATCTCTCACGGTCACCCATCTGCCCTGCTGCGTGGGCTCTACTTCAGCCGGAACCGAATCATGTACAGAGTTCACTATGCTAGGTGCATCCAAAATAGTATCTAAAGCTCTAGTACTATCCTTACTATCCTCAATTAAAGTTTGGATGCGTGTCTCTAGCTCTGAAATCTTCTCCGTCAGCCTGACTGTCTCCTTGCATTTATCACAAATAAATCCTATATTGCCATCGGAGAAGGCTACACTAAACATATGACATGTGACACAGGTGACAATAACAGGACAAGACATTACTCACCGTTTGTGTTGACTGATTCTTACTTACCTGGGCTTTTATGAACTCAAAGGCGCGGGCGCGCGAGAGAAAATAAATAATAAATAAATGAGCGCGGGTGGCGCGTAAACACGCGTTCTGTGCTAACAATAACGGAAGCTAGCGATGTAAGGTTAATCTGAGATGGTGGGTAAACTATATTTAGTAATATAAACAACTAGGAATGATAGTAAATGATGGTTCAAAACAGAAAGAAATACAAAGCTAATACGAGGCGTAGAGCTTACAGCCTCGACGCAAACAAACTCACAGCAGGCAGGGAGGCAGACAGGAGCAATCGATCCGTGAACAGCAGCCATTTATTTAGTATCACCAAACTAACCGCCCACCATTGGCGTCATCTCCCATACAGAACATTTAAAGGGACCACAATCCCTGAACAGTTATGAGGAAAAACGCTAAGAACAAAGTACTGCATTTATCACAAACAATGTATAGAACTACATTTAACACAAAGGTGAATTATGTATGTCACAGTCACTACACACTTATTCTTACATTCACGTGCAGTACAACCTCAATTAGGCACCTGCAACTTCTCAAATCTGTCATAAAGTCATAGCACTTGCATGTTGTTGTCCTACTGTAGTTTCACTGCTTCTGTTCTCATGTGTAATCGCTGTGAATAAAAGCGGCTGCCAAATGAATAAATGTAAAATAAGTGATTTCTTGGTTTTCTATGGGAGGAAAATGCATAACGTACAATTAAACGCGTTGCTTTCATATTCTGTGCTCATCTGTTCTTCAGTGTAGTATGCATTATTAGTATTGTGTTTCCTGAGTTTTGGATCACTGAGTTCATGTCATTTATTTATTTTAATATCAGTCTTGCATTAAGCCATGATAGCATTTCAGAACGTACAATAGAAGTCCCATTTCATTGGCTTGGCGCCAACCAATAAAACGGCTCGTTTGAACATCCCACCCCCGCCCCCGCCACCGCCACCGTCCCCTTCATATGGGAGCTGGCTGGGTTTAATCTCAGTATTCTGCTTATAGTGGTCAGTCTACTGGACATCTGAACTCTGTGTGAGCTATCACAGATCGAGAGGAACAATCATGGGCAGCTCATACTCACAAGAGGACATTGAGAGGTCTGCTCTTCAGATTTATAAAGGCGTTTCACAGTATCAACCATGCATCTTACCAGATGTAGGCATAGATGAGTCTCTGCTGAAATATTCTGGCTCCGACTCTAACGCTGCGCTGCAGGCTTACTTTGATGAGATGGTCCACATGGTGCCAGATTGCTTCGATAAGTTTGTCGAGCTGAAATCAGTCCCGAATGCTGTCGGACTTGGAGCTCTGGTGATTTCCATGATCATTGAGATCGCCATCAAGGCCAGCACTCAGACAACTGATGACACATACAGTCTGTTACGACGAGTGTTTGGGGAAGAGAAAGCTTCGAGTGTCCGAGACATTATGTCAGAGTGTTTGAAACGCCATCAAGTGTACATGAACAATGACCAACGATTACTGGGGGAAATAAGGAGACTGGAACATCAGCTGAGCAACCATCTCACCATCCTCAGAAACTCCCTTCTGCTGGATGGACAGATGAGCACTCGCGGGTTCAAGATCTGGGTCAACGGAGCCGCCTTCCACGTGCAGATGCTGATCCACGAGGCTCGCCTAGATATTCAGGCTAAGGCTGATAAACCCGCATCAGACTATGTTCGTGAAATCAAAGCTACAATCGATCTGTATTCACAGTGCCTGGATAATTTGCTGAAGAAATACAAGACCTTCAAGATCGATTCAGATGTGTTTATAACTTATCATTGGTGGACCCTGTTTAATGAAGACCCGATCACCAGCAATTGTAAAATGGTTAATAATGATATTGAAGGGTGTTGGATTACTGTGTATGGATCGCCTTGGCCGTGTGATTATGGAAAAGAATATATGGCGGCTTTTATGGATATTGTTTACTCAAAGTATGAACCGATCAAGGGTTTAAAGAGTTATTTTTCATATATCAAGGACAATCTCAACTCTTCAATCCATGACCGTGGATTCAATCTTCAAACCTCATTCACTCTGCCGTCAGCTGCAGGTAGGGTGACCACCAGGCCCGGGGTGGGTAATCGGGAGAATCCCCGGAGGCACGCTTCAATTTCGGGCTCGTCAAGCAACTTTATTTTGCTTCCAATGATATTTTAGGCTACACACGTTCCACATTCCAAGGGTGTAGGTTTGATTTTGAAATTGGTGGGGACGGGGACTCCGCTGAAGCTGAGCTGCATCTGTCATTAAAGGGACAGTTCACCCAAAAATGAACATTCTGTCATCATTTACTCTCCCTCAAGTTGTTTTAAACATGTATGAATTTCTTTCTTCTTCTGAACACAAAGGAAAATATTTTGAAGAAAAACCAGACAGTTGATGGACCCCATTGACTTCCATAGTAGAAAAAAAACCTCATTACTGGTTATGGACTGTCATGAATCAGACCTCTGTGGCTCTCTCTTATGGCCACCGGAGGGCACCCTCACCTGAGTATTGACTTTCCCGGACTTCATTTCCCATGCACCCCATACAGAGACAAATCACCTGTATGGGTGGTTTCCATTATCTGCTCTACTTAAGCAGCATTCACATTCATACTCATTGTGAAATCTTGTTTTGCCCTGGCTGACATTTCTAAGCGTTTACCTTGATATTCTGTGACCCTTCTGTGTATGAGGTTGGGTTGTTTGACTACTGTTGATTATCTGCTGCCTGCATGCCCTTGTAATCTTGCTCTCTAGAACTTCGACTGCTTTGCTGCCTGCCCTGACTCCTGACCGGTATCATTCTGTTTCTGCTCTGCCTCTGATATTCCTGCCACTTTTGTTTGAACACTGCCTGTTTGACCCTGATCTTGATTATTAAAGATAATATGCAAATGGATCCACATGCTTCCGATCCCCTCATTACACGGACATTCTTCAAAATATCTTCTTTTGTGTTCAGCAGAAGAAAGAAATGCATACAGGTTTGAAACTACTTGAGGGAGAGTAAATGATGACAGAATTTTATGGAACCTGTTGGACATGACACACAGCAATACTGTTAAGTGTCACTTGTGCCATTGTTCTGAGCTGTGCTTTCAGTATCCTAAGAGCACTGGCACTTCTTTCAGCCTCAGCTGATGAGACTGGGATGACAAGGGTTTCAACTTCATCAAACATTCCTCTCATTTCAACAAGTCCAAGCAATGTTGTTTTTATGTTTTATGGGGACTTTTTACAGACATAATGATTTTATACTGTACAAACGGTATATTATATCCCCCTTGTGTTGAAGAGTAGAGCCTGTGCTTCAGTCCAGGATGAGCAGAGTAACACTGATGAAATGCTGTGTGTTGCTTTATTTACAGGCAGTAACTGTGTAGTTGCTGATGACGTATAATCACAGTAAATCATGCATGTAGTTTATAGCAAGATATTTACTTTTTGCAGTGAATGTTTCACATATTTTTCCCAGTAAATATATATGTGAAATAACTGTGTTTCTGTTAAAAAGCTTAATGAAGATTTCTGCAATAGTATTTATCATTTACATTAGGATGTTTTACATTCATTTTATGGTTTTTGTATGGCAGTCATTGATGACAGTCATTTGACCCTTTTTTACGATTTTATTTGTTACAGTGTAAAATAACAGCTGCATTTTTATTTTACAGATATTATTTGAAAACCTTTTCATAAATGGTTCTTCAAAGAACCTAATAAAGTGACATGAAGAACTGTTATAGGTTCTTTAAAGAACCTTTGAGAAGGGTTCTTTGCAGTACTGAAAAAGGTTCTTTATGGCACTAAGAAAAAATAGGTTCTTCAAGGAACCTTTCAGTGAAAGGTTCTTTGGGGAACCAAAAAAGTTGGTAAGCAGTCCCCAAACAGAGGTGAGTGTAGCCCATAATGCACTGGTGCTTCAGACCCCAAGCAGAGGTGAGCGTAGCCCATAATGCACTGGTGCTTCAGACCCCAAGCAGAGGTGAGCGTAGCCCATAATGCACTGGTGCTTCAGACCCCAAACAGAGGTGAGCCAGCCCATAATGCACTGGTGCTTCAGACCCCAAACAGAGGTGAGCCAGCCCATAATGCACTGGTGCTTCAGACCCCAAGCAGAGGTGAGCGTAGCCCATAATGCACTGGTGCTTCAGACCCCAAGCAAAGGTGAGCGTAGCCCATAATGCACTGGTGCTTCAGACCCCAAGCAGAGGTGAGCCACCCCATAATGCACTGGTGCTTCAGTCCCCAAGCAGAGGTGAGCGTAGCCCATAATGCACTGGTGCTTCAGACCCCAAGCAGAGGTGAGCGTAGCCCATAATGCACTGGTGCTTCAGTCCCCAAACAGAGGTCAGCGTAGCCCATAATGCACTGGTGCTTCAGACCCCAAGCAGAGGTGAGCGTAGCCCATAATGCACTGGTGCTTCAGACCCCAAGCAGAGGTGAGCGTAGCCCATAATGCACTGGTGCTTCAGACCCCAAGCAGAGGTGAGCGTAGCCCATAATGCACTGGTGCTTCAGACCCCAAGCAGAGGTGAGCGTAGCCCATAATGCACTGGTGCTTCAGACCCCAAACAGAGGTGAGCCAGCCCATAATGCACTGGTGCTTCAGTCCCCAAACAGAGGTAAGTGTAGCCCATAATGCACTGGTGCTTCAGACCCCAAGCAGAGGTGAGCCACCCCATAATGCACTGGTGCTTCAGACCCCAAGCAGAGGTGAGCGTAGCCCATAATGCACTGGTGCTTCAGACCCCAAACAGAGGTGAGCCAGCCCATAATGCACTGGTGCTTCAGACCCCAAACAGAGGTGAGCCAGCCCATAATGCACTGGTGCTTCAGACCCCAAGCAGAGGTGAGCGTAGCCCATAATGCACTGGTGCTTCAGACCCCAAACAGAGGTGAGCCACCCCATAATGCACTGGTGCTTCAGACCCCAAGCAGAGGTGAGCGTAGTCCATAATGCACTGGTGCTTCAGACCCCAAGCAGAGGTGAGCGTAGCCCATAATGCACTGGTGCTTCAGACCCCAAGCAGAGGTGAGCGTAGCCCATAATGCACTGGTGCTTCAGACCCCAAGCAGATGTGAGCGTAGCCCATAATGCACTGGTGCTTCAGACCCCAAGCAGATGTGAGCGTAGCCCATAATGCACTGGTGCTTCAGACCCCAAGTAGAGGTGAGCGTAGCCCATAATGCACTGGTGCTTCAGACCCCAAACAGAGGTGAGCGTAGCCCATAATGCACTGGTGCTTCAGTCCCCAAACAGAGGTGAGCGTAGCCCATAATGCACTGGTGCTTCAGTCCCCATACAGAGGTGAGCGTAGCCCATAATGCACTGGTGCTTCAGACCCCAAGCAGAGGTGAGCGTAGCCCATAATGCACTGGTGCTTCAGACCCCAAGCAGAGGTGAGCGTAGCCCATAATGCACTGGTGCTTCAGTCCCCAAACAGAGGTGAGCGTAGCCCATAATGCACTGGGGCTTCAGACAGGGACAATGTAAAATAAAGTGTTACCGGTTATCGTGTTTCTGTGAGTAACGGTGAAGGCTTGTGATTGGCCACAGGCTGGGAGGCGGGGCTGATGATGCGAGAGACGTGATGATGCACGGCTTCTTCTGTGGGATCCAGTGGGAGGACGTGTTGCAGAAGAAGGTGCTTCAGTCGAGAGGTTAGTTTGGTCCCGTCGGGTGTGATGTGGATTCTCACGCTCGTGTGTGTGTATGTGTTCCTGCAGTTGCTGCCTCCCTTTAAACCTCAGCTGACGTCAGAGACCGACACGCGATACTTCGACGACGAGTTCACAGCGCAGAGCATCACTGTGACTCCTCCAGACAAGCATAAGTGTGTGTTCTGCGGATGGAAGGGAATCACAGGGGTCGTACAGACAGGGTTTGAAATTCAATTTCACTCACCGGCCAATTTGGCTACTAAATTATTAAGTTACCGGCCATTCAGAACTTCTACTAGCCAAAAAAGAAAAGAAAAAAAAAACAGATTAACTATGTCACAGCTTATATAGGCTATAGCTCTCTCTCTCTCTCTCTCTCTCTCTCTATATATATATATATATTAGGGCTGTCAGTGGCGTTCATTAGTGGCGTTCATTATTTTATCGCGAGATTAACGGTGTTTTTGGCCTAGCAAACTTTGTAGTTTTTTTTCCACATGCTTTTGCAACAGGACGATTTCAATGGCTTGCGCCGCGCGAGGACGTTTTGTTGCTTCGCCGACCAAAGCGCAAGCGGATCTAGCTAGACCAGAAACAACAACAGGCACGCCGCCGTACACACTTGTTTGGGTCTGCGAGCCGGCCAAATAGGTTGGTTAACGTTAAGTTTTGAGTGGTTGACGAGCGCGAGACGCCGAAATGGATGCCAATAAGATTCTGAATGGAAAGTTTACTTTAAAAAAGTTGCCAAATGGTCCCGTTGACGAGACCAAAGTGATCTGTGTGTTTTGTCTTTGTGAACTGAGCTATCATCATCGCAGCACGTCCAGTCTGAAACACCACTTGATGGCCAAGCACACACACACACACACACACACACACACACACACACACACACAGCTGATGATGCGCATTCTCCGCCCCCTCGTCAATATCAGGACCTCGTCATTCTTCTTCTTCTTTCAAGTTTAATGGCGGTTGGCAAACCAAACTTTAATGGTGCATTCCCGCCACCTACTGGATTGGAGTGTGGATAACATTATGGTAGTAGTGATCTAAATCCTGTTACATAAATGAGTGTCTCTTAAAAAATTAAATCCTTCCTCATATATTTTCAATTGCTTTGGGCCATTTCCTAGTAATGCTTGGATAGAAAAAACTTCCATTTCCAATTCTCTTAATGCTTGAATTAATTTAAATCTTTCTCTTGCATAAGCCTCACATTTTAATAATACATGTTCAACTGTTTCCATAATTTCAGAACTACATTTTTCACAATACCCAGTCTGGTGTTTCCCAATCCTGCCCATACATTGATTTAGTAGACAATGGCCAATGCGCATTCTTGAAATTATAACATCCTTCCTCCTATTTCCAAAGCTTCTTCTTTCTAAACCAACTATTCCTTGAATTTTGTATAAATGTCGACCCATATTTCCACTATCCCACTGCTTCTGCCATTTCTTCCTAATTTCCTTTGCTATTATACTTTTTATCTCAGTCCTACTCAATGCCATTTTAATATCTACTTCTTGAAATTTTATGGCCTGTTTGGCTAAACTATCCACCTCTTCATTTCCTGCCACCCCCATATGAGCTGGTATCCAGAGAAATTGAATAATGACTCTCAATTGTCTAATTCTAAAAAGACTTTGTAATATTTCATAAATTAAATCCTGTCTAGCTGTAGAAATACCACTTGGTAGACTTTCAATTGCAGATAAAGAGTCAGTGCATATAACTGATCTGATTGGCTGAATTTCTTCGACCCACTGTAATGCTAATATAATTGCTATTAATTCTGATGTAAATACTGAAATGTGATCTGATGTTCTTTTCGAAATGTTAACTTTAAATTGCGGTATAAATACTGCTGCAGATGTTCTACCAGAATCTGGATCTTTTGAACCATCAGTATATATCTGGATGGCATTATAATATATATGATCTATGTAATCTTGTACCTTTACACTATCCAGGATATTCTCCTCATTATGTTTGTCTTTGTGTAACTGGATATCTATAGAAGGTATTGGAAAAAACCAAGGAGGAATTGCTGTCAGAGCCACACAGGTAGCAATATTCACATCTTTAATTATTTCTCTTGCCTCCTCATTAATAAACCATCCAAAACTTGTTAGTTTTTTATATTTATATTCCCAACAATCACTTAAAACATTCTTAACTGGATGATTTTCCGATTGACCTTTTATGTTTGCCCAGTATCTCATTCTTAACTTAATCCTTCTCATTCCCAGTGGCATAACACCCATCTCAACATTAAGTGATGCCACTGGTGATGATCTTATTGCTCCACAACATATCCTTAATGCTTGATTCTGGATTGCCTCAATCCTAGCAAGCTGAGTTTTTGAGGCAGAACTATACACCATGCTACCATAATCTATAGTTGCTCCAATTAGAGCCACATAAATACTTTTGAGCGATTGCCGATATGCACCCCATTCAGCTCCAGCTAGACATCTCATAATATTTATCACTTTTTTACATTTGTCTATTATTTTCTGTATATGTACTCTGAAATTTAATTTTGAATCCATCCATACTCCTAAAAACCTAACAACTGAAGTCTGCTCCAATGTTTCTCTATACATTTTAATATTTATAGAAGGGTTCGTCTTCTTTTTGGAAAAACAAATTACTTGTGTTTTTGCCATAGAAAGCCTAAATCCCCATTTATTAGCCCAGTTTTCTATCAATTTGACAGCATTTTGAACCTTTTCCTGTACAAACTTAACATTCCTACCTCTTTTCCATATTGCAGCATCATCAGCATATAGAGATTTCCCTATCCCAGGTTCGATCTGAGAAAAAATGTCATTTATCATTAAATTAAACAAAATTGGACTGCTGACACTTCCTTGGGGAGTTCCATTCTCGATTTCATAAATCCAAGAATACTCACAGCCCACTCTTACTTGAATAGTTCTATTTAACAGAAAGTTCATAACCCAGTTATACATTTTACCTTTTATTCCCAACATATCCAACTTAATTAAAAGTCCCTCCTTCCACAACATATCATATGCCTTTTCAACATCAATAAAGACACCAACCAATACTTCTTTATTAATCTGAGCCTTTCTTATGTCCGCTTCCAAACACAGCACAGAATCCATAGTGTTTCTCCCTTTTCTAAAGCCACTTTGATAAGGGGAGAAAATTTCCCTCCTCTCAATAACATAAACCAGCCTGCTCATTACCATACGCTCCATAATCTTGCATATATTCGAGGTTAGAGCTATAGGCCTATAATTATTGGGTTTCGTATGATCTTTTCCTGGTTTTGCTATTGGGATAATTACTCCATGTTTCCATTCCATTGGAAGCTTTCCTGAATTCCATACCTTATTATAAAGATTTAAAATGACGTTTAATGAAAAATCTGATAAATGCTTAATCATTTCATGGCATATCTCATCCCTACCTGGAGAGGTTTGTTTGGTCCCTGCAATTGCTCTTTTTAACTCATACAAAGTTAATTCATAATCCAATGTATCTCCAGTCGACTCCTTAACTTCCAATATATGAGGATTCTTCCTCATTCTCTGTTCCCTTAACTTCATCATGTCATTTGATATATTTTCATTACTATGTACTTTCACAAATGATTGTGCTAGTATCTCTGCCTTCCTGCCATCAGACACAACTACTTCCTCATTATGAATTATCGCCGGAATACTATTATTTCTTTGTTTTCCTCCCATTTTCCTAATCATATTCCAAATCTCGTTGATTCCAATGTTTCCCCCAATATTATTGCAATACTCTCTCCAATAATTTCTTTTTGCTGTCCTGATAACCCTCCTCACAATTGCCTGAGCTTTTTTATAAACAATAAAGTCATCATAACTAATAGATCTTCTTACTTTTTTAAGCATTTTGTTTCTTTCTGTAATTGCCACATTGCATTCTTCATTCCACCACGGAACAATTTTCCTCCTACAAGATGCCTTCTTTCTACCAAAAACTTCTACTGCTGTGCTCCTAAGAACATCACTAATTTTTGAATTTAAAACATCAGTATCTTCCTCAACATCCTCATTAATTTCAGCCATTTTATTATGACATGTCTCAGCGTACAACTCCCAATCCCCTGCTTTAAAATTCCACCTAGAAATTTTTTCCAAACCTGTTTTTAAGTCAACTCCAATTGTACAACAAACAGGAAAATGATCACTACCAATAGTACTTTCATTCAATACTTTCCAATCACACCTACTAGCTAAATTTTCTGATACTATTGTCAAATCTAACACAGAATATTTGCTCTGAGAAAGATTAACTCTTGTATAGCTTCCGTCATTAATGCATACTAGCTCTCCCCAGTCCAGCATATCTTCTATGATCAATCCATTATAATCAGTATTAAAACTCCCCCATAAAGTATTGTGAGCATTAAAGTCACCACACCACACCATTTTAAAGTCCCCAATTCCTCCAATATTTTCCATCATATCCTTAGTTAACTTGTCACATGGATTATAAAAATTAATAACCCTAATACTCTGATTTCCTTCCCATACCTCCACTACCACAGCCTCATACTCATTATTATCCTCAATTTTCCTAAACCCTATACCTTGTTTAATAAAGGTTGCTACTCCACCACCATTTCCTTTATTTCTATCTTTCCTAATTGTCTCATACCCACTAATCAAAAAATTTAACTGTGGTTTAAGCCACGTTTCCTGAACACAAATAATATCTGGATACACATCACAATTTTCTATAAAATGCTTAAATTCTTGCCCATTTGCAATTAAACTTCTTGCATTCCACTGCAAGATTACAAAAGCCATTATGAGCCCCGACATGATGTCTGACTATTTGTTGCTTGTACCACGAGTCTTTCATTTATCATGTCCACTGATATGTTCTTCAGTTCCAAATATTTTTCTGCAGCTCTAATGATTATCTTAATTCTTTCAGATCTACTTTCAGTCTGCGCTGAACAATTCACCACTTCTGCCACAAAAGCTATGAATGAAACTTTGTCTTCAATATATTCCATTTTTTCCTTTGGTGTTGGCATCTTACTTGGTTGTGATTGTACCCTAACAGGGGCCTCCTCTACTATGCTTACTTTGGGGGTTTGTTTTACTTTTTTAATTGCTTCAGCAAATGATATTCCTTCTTCCATTCTCACGTTTTGAACCTTAATTGCATCTTTCCTTACTTCACAACCTCCATAAGCTGCACTGTGCTCTCCCCCACAATTACAGCATTTTGGGGTTTTACTTTGTCCGCATTTACCATACTCATGATCTCCTCCACATCTTGCACATCTTTGTTTGCCTCTACATACAGCAGCCACATGTCCGTATTTTTGGCATTTGAAACACCTTATTGGGGGAGGAATGTATACTCTGACTCCATAACTGACAAATCCCAGAAATACTCTATCTGGTAATTTGAACTCATCAAAGACCAACATAATTGACAGACTATCCGTTTTCTCATTGTTTCTGAAACACTTCAAGCGTCTTACTTCCTTAACTGCTGCTCCCTTTACATTTCTTTTTATCATCTCATCTGAAACATCCAAAGGAATTCCAGATATTACACCTCTAATCCAGTTTCTCTCTTCTGGAATTGAACATTCTATTTTGTGTCCGATCATTGCTTTAATTCCCAAAGTTTCTTTTTGTTGGCTACTATCTTTACAAAATAACAACAATCTTCCGTCCTTCAAAGATTTTACATTCTCTACAATCCCTACACTTTCTTTAATTGCTTTTGTAAGTTTCAAAGTCTTGATGTTACTCACAGAATCGGTAGCAAACTTTATCATTACTTTATACTCCTTCTTCTTTCCTTGTGCCAGTTGCTTTCCCTTGTCACTTTCCGAGTCAGATATTAACTCACGACCCATCTTCCTTTTCTTTGTTTTAACTACGTTCCACCCTAAACTTGAATTTCCCCCACTATCTTCCTCACACCTATCATCCTCCATTACCGGATCGCTTCCGGAATCTACGTCAGATCCTACCATCCGTACACCAGTCACAATCCAGCCGTTTGCCCCAGGACCTCGTCAGTATTTCTTTCACCCTTTTATTGATGGACAGTGTTACATTGAGAGATTATTTGCTCCAAGTGAGAATGTTAGTGTGAAATTGAACACAGTATATGCCAGTGTTGTTTTCAATAAAAAACATTTGCACAAAGCAAGCCGATCCACTTTTCCATGTTGATAAGAGCATTAAAATGAGAAAAAAAATAATAATGGGACATAAAGAAATCAAGAGACTTTTAGAATAGATAAAAATGTGTGATTAATCGCGATTAAATATTTTAATCGTTTGACAGCACTAATATGTATATATATACAGTGAGGAAAATAAGTATTTGAACACCCTGCTATTTTGCAAGTTCTCCCACTTAGAAATCATGGAGGGGTCTGCAATTGTCATCGTATGTGCATGTCCACTGTGAGAGACAAAATGTAAAAAAAAGTGTGTGTGTGAGAAAGTCTGTGTTTATGGTGTGTGTGTGTGTGTGTGTGTGTGTGTGTGTGCGTCTGTGTTTATGCTGTGTGTTGTTGATCTCTGTTGCAGTGAGCTGTCGAGGTGTGGAGGATTCTGGGACATGTGCTCACTTCCCTCAGTTCTCTTACTCCGCCAGCGTACGAGAGTGACACATCCCAGAATGCATCATCACGGACTCCCACGAGGCGTTTGTTCCTCGTACGGCCGTGTGTGTTTCAGACGATCTCCTCGCCGGCGTGTGAACGCATCCGTCAGCTTCAGACTCACACACACAGAAAACATTAAAGACTTTCAGCCGCTGACTATGTTAAACCTGCTGGATCTTCACTTTACACACACACACACACACACACACACACACACACACACACACACACACACACACACACACACACACCACTTATCCAAAATGCAATAAAAATGATTAAAAACCTACACTACCAGTCAAAGGTTTGGGACCGGTAGGGTTTTTAAAGAAGTCTCTCCTCTTCAGACACTGAATCGGTCTGTGTATTCTTTATTATACCATCATCATCTTCATCATCATCAGAAACTGAAAGGCCAGTTTGATTTTGCATAATATATATTATCCACAACACCCCAAACAAACACTGGAGCATTTTATTTCCTCATTAGTTTAATGCCTCATATTTTTGGCTTGTTAAACCTATAAAGCTTCTGTATCACATTTGATATGCAAATTTATAATTGCATTATGTTTTAAAACTACAGAGCTTTAATCATAAAACTGAGCATTTAAATAATATCTTACTAAGACATTATTGGCTAATATTGATATTTAATGTATCTGCTCTACTATTATAAAGATCTCATTGATTTACATTACAAGCATCAGAATCTCATAAATATCTGCAGCGAATTACATACTTTTGCATAAAATAAAGTCTGAATAAAATTGAGCTGTTTTTTTTGCATGATCCGTAAGAGCCTGATGTATAATAGTAGAGGTCCTGGGTAAGATGCACTTCATTTAGCGGAGAATATCTCAACTGTTATAGACTAATATGACCCCATTGAACAACGTGGGATGTGTGCCAAAATCTCTACCCGGGACAAAAGTCCTGAAAATGACCACAACAGGGGACACTATTATCACACTACAGGTGAATAGGACTTTTTCTTCCCTTTATAGATATTCTCATACATTTCTACCAGATTAATCTTCATATTAAGAGAAATACTTTTTGTATTACACTCTGTCTAAAATATGCAAATGAGGCAATATCTCATTAAATATGCATACATAAACCCTTGAAGCAGGCCCGGTTCTAGAACCAAATCACTGAGGGTGCTTCTGAAAATAGTGAGGGTGCTTACTGCTTACATAAACATAGGAGATGGCTCCCAATCGTCATCAGTCTGAAAATAGTAGGGAGATAGGGAGACCGGGGATGCATTTAGAGTGATTTACTGCAGTTAGAATGCAGTTAGAATGGTCAAAATTCAAAATAGGAGGGAATGCCCTTTACGAGTTTTTGTTCTTTACATTTATATCATATGATGTAGTTAAGAAATGTTACACAAAGAGTGCTGTTTTTCCCAAATATCAGCAGTAGGCCTATTGCAAATGTATGAAGTATTGAAATTGATTTTATTCTGCAGTTGAATAATGAAATTAATATAAGTAACTTACATTTTAAACATTTAGTTTCTGACGACAATGAATCAGTCCTTTTGAACGAAACAGCTGATTTAAAGATTAAGGTCACTCGGCGGCGGCGCCATCGGCCGCGACACTAGGTTTGTCGCCGGTGTTTGCAGGGGTGTCAAGAGGTGAGAGTGAGGTTGTAGGGCGGGGTTCACTGCTGTCACTAGTAGAGGTTTGAGCTTTCTTGAGCCAATATCTTATGTTCATGATGAAAAATGGACAATTCATATTTTTAGGCTACCTAAAGCCCCGTCTCAGAAAGTCAGCGAACTAATTTCCTGATTAAACACGCAAGCAAAGTGGGCAATTTAAGAGACAGCTTCACCTATGCGGATCACGATCGTAAAAGGACACAACCAAATACATTCATTAAACATGAAAGCATAATTAAATAAATTCTGATTTGAAAAATCGTGTTAATGGATTTATTTTGTATGTGTGCGAAATCCGTCTGTGATTCTATTGTCGGCGAAATCTCGTTTACTACATGTGTGCTATTAATAATTTCATCTGAGGGTGCTTTCACTTTTGTTTGAGGGTGCTTAGCACCCTCAAGCACCCCCGTAGAACCGGGCCTGCCTTGAAGCTACATATTTTCTGAGGTGATCACAATGACCATGGTTATAAGGTCATAGAAGAGTGTAAGCATTCTGATTTGATATAAAGAAAATGGCTAAAAAAACAGTCAACCTATTACATACATACAACTACCAACATACAGGAATTGCCAGTTATTTATTAACATAAACTTACATTTCCTACCTATTCGAAATATTGCTGTCATCAACTCCAACTTTTTTTTTGCCAAAAGTTTACTGTGGTAGCCATAGTGACCTGAGGTCATATAGCAGATCATGGCTGTCAAGCAAGATGGCTTGAGATCAAGGAAAATAAGAAAATCTACTCTGTATTCTTTGCGTTGGAGTGTACACTTATTACGTGTCATTATCATATGAGTTGTAATTTTGTGTATTTAAATACTCTCACTGGAGAAATTGTGACCAACGTAAATGTAGACAAGTTGTTGTGCTGTATCACAGAGGGCGGTGCTGCTTGTGCTAAATTTATCGATGATCGACTCAGAAATAAGTCTATATCGATACACTCAAAAATGAGTAAAGTCAAGTTTACTTTGCCAAAGACCACCTTGAATTTGGCTTCCAAAGCAGACATCAAAGATGAGACAATCAAAGCTCTCATGTTTATTGAGCATGAGAGTCACCGGGGGTTCACAGTTGAGGAGCTACTCCAGCATGAGATCACCAATTCTGCATTCTTCTTGGTTGACAAAGATGGTTACTTGAGGAAGAGTGCCAAATCACCACTTGGGACTGAGCTGCTGAAGTTGTGTCCACAAATAGATAAAAAAGGTCCAGATACCCCCCACCTCAACTAATGCAAGAAAACATATACAACGAGCCTATTATCAACAGCAGCTTTAGGTCCAAGCACCATTTACAGACGCCACCTCGATCTTAAATGCAGATGCTTATGGTTTTGTAAGAAAGGGCAGTTTTTTAGTCCCTGAGATTGTAATCTCAAAACCTGAAGGTTTGCCATCTCCTGCTTGTGTGGCAAGTGTGCACACAAGGATGGGTGTCCCTGTCGGGTAGCTGTGTCCGTTGTTGCAAGTACTGCAAATGCAAGGGAGGCAATAGTTGTAAAAATACTATCACTGAATGCGCTCTCATCATCATCCCCATACCTGGACTCTGTTGGGAAAGTTTTAAAACACAGGGAACAAACCTGTTATTTGTATTTTTCACTTTAAGTTAACGTTCCAATGATAATAGCAAGGTTGGATATACAATTTCTGTATATTAATCAAAGGCTTGTTTTCTTTCTTTTAAAAAAGTCCAGTGTTTGTATACAATTGTATAATTTATGCCCCCAATATTTTTTTAAGCGTCCCAGTAAAGGATGAACGTTCTGTGTTATAAACAGTGACATGTAAGACTAGTCTATTAGTATTGAATATGCAAGACTATATAATATAGAATATAATTAATAGAATAGAACGTATTCGTGCATATCAGGGCTGTACACAGGGTTTTATAAATACAGAGTTCCCATAAATTAGAAAATTTTGATGTTCCTGATCTTGACATGAGCATTTTAAGGTGTTTTGAAGGCCAAAAAAATGGACAGCAGTAGCTTTAAAAGCATGTCGGTGGGCAGTAGCATACCTGCGTATACCCTGCACTACACCACTGGGTCATATTAGTCTATAACAGTTGAGATATTCTCCGCTAAATGAAGTGCATACAAATCTTACCCAGGACCTAGACTATAAACAATATCATATTAGGTGTTTTTCGTTCGCATGTGACGTCACCGCGCCGCTGTCAGTGTGAACCAATGAGGTTAGAGGAGTCGTCATGTGATCAAAACAGGAAGTGCAGCGCCGCAGGACTCGAGATGATCGATTATTATTAATCTCTATGAGAAGGCGTAATTACTGCTGTTTAATTGCTGTTGTCATGGCGTTACTCCTCTTCATCATGTTCATGTGTGGCGCCATCAGTTCTCGCGTGAGTCGGTGGAGTTTGATTGAGAAGTGTTCAGTGTCACCGGAGATTAAATATGAAACGATGCTAACGTTACGTGTTGAGTAGTACTAGTACCTTTTAATTTTTTGCAAGTAGAATAAACAAACTAATGATTACAATAAGAATACCATTATATATATATTATATATATATATATATATATATATATATATATATATATATATATATATATATATATATATATATATATAATATGGTATTACTATGGTATTTTTTAGTACTCTGGTACTTGTCTGTAAGCCGAACAAACAAACAAACTGATGAATGTTATAAGAATGCCATAGTACGCTGGGTAATACCATGGTGTATCGTGTCACAATATATCGCAATACAAAAATGCATCAATATGTATCGTGGATAGTGACAATATGTATTGTTTAATGTTTATAATTCACCTAAAATAAAAATTCTGTGAGGAAAAAATTTAAGTTGCTGTGTTCGGTGTTTCCAGACGAGCGTCGCGTCGCGATCTCACGCGGACTTCCGGGTTTCCGGGCGCGCGCTTTATAAACTGGACATTTCGTGGCCCAGAAACCCCGAGCTGTTCAGCGGTCAGGTGTTCGCAGTGGCTGTCAATCACCTGAGGGGGCGTGTCTATGTGGCGCAGGTGAGGAGCACACACACACTCATGACCGAATTATGAGATAAGATTCAATTATTTTAGTATCATTATTTTAGATTTCATGTTTATATTTTCCATTGTTATTTCACGTTCATTTCAGTTTAAGTAATAATATTTTGTTTTTGGAAATGTCTATATTTTTTATTATTAATTTTGTACATTTTAATTAATTCTATATATTTTAATTAACTTTTATTCTGGTTCTATTTTGAAATTGGGAAATGTTGCCTTGGCAGCAAGCTGAAATAAAATAAGGGGTAAATCATATTTAGGGGTTCAGGTGTGCTGAGGACTTTCTAGTCTAGGTCAATCATCTTCAAATAAAGTTGAACTTTTGCATTTAGATGGTTATAATAGGGTCATCTCAATATGTGGCTTGACCAGGTGTCCCGAAAGCCTGTAACTCCTCAAGGCATGCTCGAAAAAGTAAATTTGACATATGACTCTAAACAAGAAGACACAATTTTACAGAGATCTGGCAATATGTGCCTCTATAACAGTTAAAGGTGAAAAATGTCATATGATAAATTCACTGAAACTGCCATTATACCCACCAGATGGCAGCAGAGGACCACTCGGGCTCTTTCTGCTCACTAATCTAGTTCTTTTCACAGGTTTTGCTTTTGGTTTCATATTTATACAGAACTTTGAGACCGCTGAACCTGATATAATGCAGGTTGGATTGATCAACTCTAACCCTGCATTGAAACTCTGAGTTTGTTCAGCTAGCTTTGTGCAACAGGCCACCGGATTAAGCATTTTCTTATCTATTGTTTATTCCATAGTTATTATCTATATCTAAAACATGAAAGTGTGCGTGTCTGTAAGTACATTTAATGGAGTTGACATGGAAAATGTGCCTTGCTTTAGTAGAGATTAATGGTGGAAAACCATAACCAAACACTTTTAAAAATGAAAGTGAGCCAGTGAGTGTTCCTCTGCTGCCATCTGCGGTTATTATAGCAAATGTGTCCTTCTACTCTCTAATGCAGCTGTATAGTTCATATACAGACATTATAATATGACTAGCAGTTTTGGCAGCTGTGCCTCATTATGATTAATGTGAATCCTAAAAATGGTGTTATAAAGCGCTAAGCATTCAGTTCAAATATCTGTATCTACAACAAAATGTGTGTGCATGTGTGTATAAGCATGCTTAGAGTGTATTAAGTATTATACTTTAACCCTTTGGTTTCTTTATGTGTGTGTGTTAAGCGTATTCTCCATTCTGAATGTGTGTTAACGCCTCATGGTTAGACAGCAGGTCACATTTGGAAGATGCAAACTTGCAATTATGAGTTTATAACTTGACATTATGAGAAAAAAAGTCATAGTTGTGAAATACAGTCAGAATCCCCTGTGTTAGTTTGAGTGCGTCGGTGGCGAGGGTGGATCCACTGAGGTGTGTGTGTGTGTGTGTGTGTGTGTGTGTGTGTGTGTGTGTGTGTGTGTGTGTGTGTGTGTGTGCGTGCGTGCGTGCGTGTGTGTGTGTGTCTCCGGGCAGAGAGGCGAGAACATCCCGAAGCTCCTGGTGTTCAGCACGGATGGAGAGCTCCTGCAGGCCTGGAACACCAGCACACTGGAGATGCCTCACGGGATGTTCCTGGCCAACGCCTCGGCCGACCCGTCCCTGTGGATCACGGATGTCGGGAACGGTGGGTTTTGGGATCCTCTCCAGGGCTCTCGCTCATAAAACTGTGTAGGATCCTCACTAAAAGTGTACATGTGCCTGGAATCCAAAATTCTCTTTATAAACCCCAATCAGAGGAAGATTCCTCCCCGAAATAACCATATATGAGCTTACAACGCCTCGTTTACTATATCCTCATCTGCATATCCTCATCTGCATATCCTCATCTGCATATCCTCATCTGTATATCCTCATCTGCATATCCTCATCTGCATATCCTCATCTGCATATCCTCATCTGCATATCCTCATCTGCATATCAAAGTGACTCCATGTTTAACGGCAGCCGATCTGTAGCCGAGGTTAGATGTGGTGGGAAGAAGCAGGAACTGGCGAACATTCGACAAAACAATTTAATAATAAAATAAACAAACACAAAATGAAAGTAAAAGACCGCCGCTCACGGACGACTGCGGTCACATATAATAAAACTAACACACACACGTCCAGGCCTGGTCCTCTCTCACTCTCCGCTGTCGCCGCTCCTCCGCGAGAGATACGTGCGTCGCGCAGGAGTGTGTGTGTGTGTGTCGCTCATCATCACTCACGCCGCCGGCCTCGTCCTGCTCGCCACACTATCCCTGCCTTGTTTTTCAATAAATATTACTTCTTTTTTTTTTAACATGTTTTTACATTTAACTGACGCTTTTATCCAAAGTGACTTACAATTGCCATATATGTCAGAGGTCGCACGCCTCTGGAGCAACTAGGGGTTAGGTGTCATGCTCAGGGACACATTGGTGTCTCATAGTGGATTCAAACCCGGGTCTCTCACACCGAAGGCATGTGTCTTATCCACTGCGCCATCACCATCCCTTTATATTAATAAGTGTAAAATACAGAAAGGCCTTATTGAGCATATTTTCTCAGAGCACGAGTTCTGCTATTATCATGCGCTAAACCAGTCCTTCTCAATTCCGGTCCTGGAGACACACAGCTTAATCTGACATACCAGTTCAGTTCATATAACTCTTTCTTAATGAGCTGATGGTCTGAATCAGGTGTGTTAAATGAGGGAGACATACAAACTGTGCAAGGCGCGAGGACGGTGGTGCGATTGCTAATGAGCCAGACCAAGTTTTTTTTTTTTTTTTCCTCCCCTCTCTCGATCTGTCGCTCCTCATGCTTCCGTCTCCGTTTCCCTCGGTTTGTCTGTCCATACTCCCCAGGGATCGCCGCCGCCGGGGGGGGGGGGGAGTAGGCACAGGCTCGTGGGTACCCCCCGGCCTGTGAGGGGCGATAAGGGTATGTGGCGAACAGGACGGCCGAGGGACGTGAGAGAACGGCGCGAGGCCGGTGGTGCGATTGCTAATGAGCAACACATGTGAGGCACACCGGTCTCGCATCTCTCACGGAGGAGCGGAAGCATAAAGGAGGAGCGACGACGTAGATGATCGAGAGAGGAACAGGCCTGTATTTTAGTTGTTTTGTTTTTGTATTTTACTTTAGCCAGCAGTTGTCCGCGAGGGGCTGCTGGCGGTATTTTGGTTTGTTTGTTTTGTTTTAATAAAGTTTATTTGATTGTTCGCCGGTTCCCGCCTCCTCCTTCCCTGAACATTGTTACACTGGTGCCGAAACCCGGGAAGAGGGAGGAACGCGCTGTCAGAGAGTCCTCGCCGGTGTGGGGAATCCGCGGTGCCATCGAGCATGGTGCGCGAGTCGCGGCCGCTCGCCGTGGGCCGGAGCCTGCTGCCATCCGCCGAGCGAGGGGAGGAGCAGGGAGCGGGGGACTCGCGGCCACGGACGCTCGAGGCGGTGCGCTGGAGTGAGTTGCCGGTGGGACGGTCGAGCTCGCTGCCGGCCGCCTGGGTATTGGAGGGGCGGCTGCCATCCGGGAGGGAGAGGAGGAGTCGCCGCCGCTCGCCGTGGGCCGGAGCCTGCTGCCGTCCACCAGTGAAGGGGAGGAGCAGGGAGTGGGGGACTCCTGCCGTCTGCCCAAGGCACCCGAGGAGCCGTCGCCGTCCACGGGGCGGCGGAGGAGCGTCGAGCCGTCCACCGAGGGCTACCCAGCGTCACCGCCAGGCACCGCGGAGGAGATCGCCTAGCTGGTGGGGGACCAGATGGCAGTGCGTTGTGGGAACTGGACCAAGTTTTTTTTTTTTTCCTCTCTCCTCTCTCTCAATCTGTCGCTCCTCATGCTTCCGTCTCCGTTTCCCTCGGTTTGTCTGTCCATACTCCCCAGGGATCGCCGCCGCCGGGGGGGGGGGAGTAGGCACAGGCTCGTGGGTACCCCCCGGCCTGTGAGGGGCGATGGGGGTATGTGGCGAACAGGACGGCCGAGGGACGTGAGAGAACGGCGCGAGGCCGGTGGTGCGATTGCTAATGAGCAACACCTGTGAGGCACACCGGTCTCGCATCTCTCACGGAGGAGCGGAAGCATAAAGGAGGAGCAACGACGTAGATGATCGAGAGAGGAACAGGCCTGTATTTTAGTTGTTTTGTTTTTGTATTTTACTTTAGCCAGCAGTCGTCCGCGAGGGGCTGCTGGCGGTATTTTGGTTTGTTTGTTTTGTTTTAATAAAGTTTATTTGATTGTTCGCCGGTTCCCGCCTCCTTCTTCCCTGAACATTGTTACAAAGTGCAGCTGACTCTCTTGTGTCTCAGGGCCGTTCGGGCACACGGTAAAGCAGTATTCCCCGGCCGGGAAGCTCCTGCGGGTTCTGGGATCCCCCGGGAAAGCCGGATCTTCGCTCAGTCCGCTGCAGTTCGACCAGCCGGCCGAGATCTTCATCCACAGCTCTGGAGAAATCTACATCGTGGACGGAGACGGCGGCCTGAACAACCGGCTCATCAAACTCTCTCCAGGTGTGTGTGTGTGTGTGTGTGTGTGTGTGTGTGTGTGTGTGTGTGTGTGTGTGTGTGTGTGTGTGTGTGTGTGACACGAGTATCTCTGACACGAGAACATCTCGTCTGAGTCACAACACACACACTGCTGTAATGTTCATGAGGTTGCAGTAGGGGTGTACCGATTCCCTCATGTCACGATTCTGAACTCACGATACCATATTACTGCGATACTCCAAGACGTGGGAAAAGATTTACTGTTGACTAAAATCCTAAATTTGATATTTCATTGTGTGTGTAAATGAATAGGATGGACTTGGTGCTGAGACCCAATACAGGAAAATAGAGACACCAGAATAACAATATTCATGATTCTGAAGCTGGAAATACAGGATTATTTTAGATGAACATGCTCCCTCTGACTAGATATATTTAAAATAATGTCGGACACTTTTTTTTCAGACATTTGGTATCAGGACACACAAATATTCCACCACTGCATTATTATACATTAAATCCAACATTATATATAGTAGTTTAATTAAATACTGACACTGAAACTCTGAAAACTTGAATTTTTTCCTCACAGAAATGTTATTTTGGGTGAATTATACACAATACATATTGATGCATTTTTGCTTTGCGATATATTGTCACACCCCGAGTTTGTTGTATGTAAGTGAGCGACTGCATACCTGAGGCTAGTCATTTGCATTAAACACGCCCAAACATCTCCATATAAGGGCATTCATTTTTAGTATTACATTGCGTATATCGAGTGAAACGCATCTGGAACATGAACATGTGGGCGGGGCTTGATTGTGTCTGTGGGGAATTGGTTTGATGGTTGTGGTTTGCTATTGGCTGATCTCGTGTGAGTGACAGGTTGCTCCACTCTCGTGCCAATGAACAAGTCAAGTCATCTTCATTTATACAGCGCTTTTAACAATGGACTGTTTCAAAGCAGCTTTACAGAGATAAACATATAATTTAAGGTAACAGAGATTGTTTTGGCTTTATAGCGGTTCTTGAATAATGTTATTTTCCAGCTAAAGTTAGTTTTGATTGATTCACTTCCGTTGAAATGATCATTTGTTATTAAATTAGGGGCTGCTAAGACGCCGGCGTTCTCTCTGAACAGACTTTACACTGAACACTGATTCTAGAGTTATGTGTTTGAATATATGTGCGCAGGTTTGTAATTCCCTACAAACCATGCCTAAACAAATTACTTGTCTTGCCTATAAATTTGATACAGAATTTATATTTTTTATCACTTCGAGGTACGCGAACCGTAATTTCCACAAGGCTTTATCTGTAGAGTGGGAAAGGGATCCTCCATAGGGAGAGGCTAGTGGCACTTCAACACTGCGCTGTCATTGGTCCAGGCGAAGCTCCTTCGTCAGATCTGGTGTGTGTGTCTGTGTGTGTGTGTGTGTCTGTGTGTTTTGTTTGTGTTTGTGTTTAATAAACGTGTTTAAAACAAAAATAACTATTCACGTGAAAAAAATCCTATAGACCTGTGTGTTAGACCAGAATAAAAGTCAAAGAATCCCGTTTATCAAAAAATATTGTACAGTATGAATGCTGACGAGATTACCGGTTAAGTCAATATCCTGATTATGTTTTGGGTTTTGTCATGTTTCTGATGTGGATTCTGTGAAGGTTTTCTTTATTTAAGTAGCTCATAAAACACTTTTAATGCTCACGAAGGAACAATCTCTAATCACTGCATTAGGGTTGTATTTGAATAAACTGTAAATGTAGATTTATGCGGCACAATGTGTTTTTCTGGACCTTGAACACATTGGACTTTAGAGACAAGTCAACAAATACGCCTAACCATTTTCCAGAGCTCTGATTGGCTGTTGTCACACTGGTTATGTGTGAGGGAGATGCTGGATTTGGTCTCAGTGTTCTGGTTATAGTGGTCAGTCTGCTGGTCGGGGGACATCTGAACTCTGTGTGAGCGATTACAGATCGAGAGGAATAATCATGGGCTCCTCATACTCACAAGAGGACTTTGAGAGGTCTGCTCTTTCGCTTTATGAACACGTTTTAGAGAATGCACCATGCCTCTTCCCAGATGTAGGCATAGATGAGTCTCTGCTGAAATATTCTGGCTCCGACTCTAACGCTGCGCTGCAGGCTTACTCTGAGGAGATGCTCGACTCGGTGCCGGGTTACATGCACGGTTTAGGATCTGCCTTTGGTGCACTGACTTCAGTCCCGAACGCTGTCGGACTGGGAGCTCTGGTGATTTCCATGATCATTGAGATCGCCATCAAGGCCAGCACTCAGACAACTGATGACACATACAGCCTGTTTCGACGAGTGTTTGGGGAAGAGAAAGCTTCGAGTGTCCGAGACACAATGGCAGAGTATCTGAAACGCCATGAAAAGTGCATGAACCATGACCAACGATTACTGGAGGAAATAAAGAGACTGGAACATCAGCTGAGCAACCATCTCACCATCCTCAGAAACTCCCTTCTGCTGGACGGACAGATGAGCACTCGCGGGTTCAAGATCTGGGTCAACGGAGCCGCCTTCCACGTGCAGATGCTGATCCACGAGGCTCGCCTGGGTGTTCAGGCTGATAAACCCGCATCAGTATATGTTCATGAAATCAAAGCTGTAATCAATTTGTATTTACGGTACCTGGATCTTATGCTGGAGAAATACAAGACCTACAAGATCAATTCAGAGGTGTTCATAAGTTATTTTTGGTTGTATGTCTTTAGTGAAAGTGAAACTTTGCCAACTAACTATTGTAAAATGGTTAATAATGATATTGAAGGGTGTACGATTAGTGTGCATGCATGGCCTTGGCCCTGTGATTATGGAAAAGAATATACGGTGGCTTTTATGGATATTGTTTTCTCAAAGTATGAACCCATCAAAGGTTTAAAGAGTTATTTTTTAAATATCAAGAACAATCTCAACTCTCAAATCCGTGAGCGTGGTTCATTCACTCTGCCGTCAGCTGCAGGTTAGTGTAGATGTGTGGTGTTGATAAGGGCGCCGGGAGAGATCATATGTAGATCAGATGTAGAGGTGAGATGTAGATCAGATGTAGATCAGATGTAGATCAGATGTAGATCAGATGTAGATCAGATGTAGATCAGATGTAGATCAGATGTAGATCAGATGTAGAGGTGATATGTAGATCAGATGTAGATCAGATGTAGATCAGATGTAGAGGTTATATGTAGATCAGATGTAGATCAGATGTAGAGGTGAGATGTAGATCAGATGTAGATCAGATGTAGAGGTGATATGTAGATCAGATGTAGAGGTGATATGTAGATCAGATGTAGATCAGATGTAGATTAGATGTAGATCAGATGTAGATCAGATGTAGAGGTGATATGTAGATTAGATGTAGATCAGATGTAGAGGTGATATGTAGATCAGATGTAGATCAATAAAACAAAATTCTGTATCAAATTACAGTTACTGTAAATCCGGCCTCTAGTTCATAAACGCCAGAGGAGAACTGGCCCCCGACTGAGCCTGGGTTCTCCCAAGGTTTTTTTTTCTCCATTAGGTCACCTGATGGAGTTTTAGGACACCAGTAGGTCACTTGATGGAGTTTTTCGGTTCCTTGCCACTGTTGCCTTTGGCTTGTTCAGTTGGGGATATTCAAAATAATTAACCAAGCATTAATACCATTGATCAGCCCTACCAAACGTGGATGTTTTTACACTAAGAAACAAACATTGTTATGTTATTTGATTGATATTGTGAAGCTGCTTTGATGCAATTTATATTGTGAAAAGCGCTATATAAACACACTTGACTTGACTTGACTTGATCAGATGTAGAGGTGATATGTAGATCAGATGTAGAGGTGATATGTAGATCAGATGTAGATCAGATGTAGATCAGATGTAGATCAGATGTAGATCAGATGTAGATCATATGTAGAGGTGAGATGTAGAGGTGATATGTAGATCAGATGTAGAGGTGATATGTAGATCAGATGTAGATCAGATGTAGATCAGATGTAGATCAGATGTAGATCAGATGTAGAGGTGATATGTAGATCAGATGTAGATCAGATGTAGATCAGTTGTAGATCAGTTGTAGATCAGATGTAGATCAGATGTAGATCAGATGTAGAGGTGATATGTAGATCAGATGTAGAGGTGAGATGTAGATCAGATGTAGATCAGATGTAGAGGTGATATGTAGATCAGATGTAGAGGTGATATGTAGATCAGATGTAGATCAGATGTAGAGGTGATATGTAGATTAGATGTAGATCAGATGTAGATCAGATGTAGAGGTGATATGTAGATTAGATGTAGATCAGATGTAGATCAGATGTAGAGGTGATATGTAGATCAGATGTAGATCAGATGTAGATCAGATGTAGATCAGATGTAGATCAGATGTAGATCAGATGTAGATCAGATGTAGAGGTGATATGTAGATCAGATGTAGATCAGATGTAGATCAGATGTAGATTAGATGTAGATTAGATGTAGATCAGATGTAGATCAGATGTAGAGGTGATATGTAGATTAGATGTAGATCAGATGTAGAGGTGATATGTAGATCAGATGTAGATCAGATGTAGAGGTGATATGTAGATTAGATGTAGATCAGATGTAGAGGTGATATGTAGATCAGATGTAGATCAGATGTAGATCAGATGTCGAGGTGATATGTAGATCAGATGTAGATCAGATATAGATCAGATGTAGATCAGATGTAGAGGTGATATGTAGATCAGGTGTAGATTAGATGTAGATCAGATGTAGAGGTGATATGTAGATCAGATGTAGATCAGATGTAGATCAGATGTAGAGGTGATATGTAGATCAGATGTAGATCAGATGTAGATCAGATGAAGATTAGATGTAGATTAGATGTAGATCAGATGTAGAGGTGATATGTAGATCAGATGTAGATCAGATGTAGATCAGATGAAGATTAGATGTAGATTAGATGTAGATCAGATGTAGAGGTGATATGTAGATCAGATGTAGATCAGATGTAGATCAGATGTAGATCAGATGAAGATTAGATGTAGATTAGATGTAGATCATATGTAGATCAGATGTAGATCAGATATAGATCAGATGTAGATCAGATGTAGATCAGATGTAGAGGTGTACTCTTGGATCCACCGGGCCTGGGTTTGACCCCGGGCTTCGGCCCTTTTCTTCATGTCATCCCCCCCCCCCCCTCTCCCTTCATGTCTTCAGCTGTCCTGTCAATAAAGGCCTAAAAATGGCCAAAAATAATCTTTTTAAAAACAATAATTATAATCTTTTAATTTAACATATAGTAACTTTAAGTAAAAAAGAAAAGTGTTGATGTAACTTCATTTGTAATATTTTAACGTATTTACTCTCATCTTGTGATCTACATGTATATCTGATCTGTGTTTTGCTGCACAGTGATGATGTCCTGACGCTCTCCTGCATGTTACACGTTTGAGACATTAAATAATCTGCTGCTTCGAATGTCAAGCATCTAAAATATTTTAGTCCTGTTTCCGGTTTAAAAATCTTTAAAATAACATCTCTTTGTTGAAGACTTCTGAATCTTTGAATGAGTAAATGTTGTTCATTATAAAAGTGTAAGTGCTGAACACGAGATGTCTCCTACTTCACTGTAAGGTTTGTTCTTAAAGGGGCATTATGCAGGAATCCCGTTTTTGTCAAACAGCGACCCCTAGAGTTACTGTGGAGTACTTGAATTTAACGTTACTGTCGTAAATACCACTCACTCAGAGCGTGACATGGCCAATTACATAGTATACAATAGCACATTGTGTTTAATTTGTCGTTTTATGAGATGTATGTTGTTAGTGGTGAGAATTTTCACGTGATTAAATACATAGATCCGACAATTATCCCCATGAACTTTAATGGTCCAGAGGCAGAACTTTTGCCAAGTGTGTCAGAGGTTCTGGGTTCTAATCGGTACTAGTAGTATAGTTTATTTTCCTCATCAAAACCGATTGTTTATTAGTGGTTGTATTTCAAGCAGGGACATGTTTTTTTTGCATTAGGTTTTGTGATTTCACCATAACAAAATATAGAGAGTCTCTCAGTCCCCGCAACGGATTCAGGCGCGCGCCACAACAGAACACTGTAACTTATCTGCACCACTGATCGCAGAGGCAACGAGCACTTTGGTCATTTGATTTCAAAAATAACACATTTCAGATCGCCTCTTATTTAACAAACAAACGAAATGAATGCTCCACTAGAGTTACCTGGAGATGTTTTATTTGTTTGTGATGGTACATCCGTGCCGCGAGAAGTTTCAAAGGGGACATAACACACCCGCAAATTATGCCTAGGCTCGTGTCCGACTCCTCGCTCGGTCAGTCTGCCGTTTCCTCTTTCTCTGTTCCTCCGACAATGCTTTCCTAGCTTTCTGCATCTTATATGCCGGCTCAGCCATGACGATAGTGTGACAAACTCCATCCCTCTATACCTTGTTCCTGTGTGTATGTGTGCAGTTGGCGTAAAGGAATATGTTACATCGCGACAGCTGATATCACGCGATACTTCCTGACACTGAGATTTTTCCGCTCACAGGCACCAGGGGGGGTCGAGACACCCACCATTCAACCCGAAAGAAGTTATATAACCATTTCAATAACTCTGAAGCTGTTCAGTTAAGCTGAAAAAGCTGCATTGTGTACCTTTAACGTTTGCTTTTGTGATGTTCTCTTTAACAATAAAGGATCGTGTGTGTTAATGTTCCATGTGTCTGTGTCTTTTAACTTAAAGTGTTGCCAATATACAGCAGGCTTCGACTGTGCCATAAAATTAATTTCTTTGTGGAATTTTAATTCCTTTTATTAAATTTGGGGCAACTGCACTCTATATTTCTGTCTATTTTTATTTTATTTTATTCTGTTTTCATTTTTTAAATATTTTTTAATGACTTTCTTTCAGGGTTTGAATTGTACTTTTTTGACCACCAGCCAAATGGCTACTAAATGTTAAAATGTCGTTGCATACACAACCAGGACGTTCACTTCACTGTACACACACACACTCACACACACAGTTCCATTGCAGGCTATAGGAGTCCCCTGTTGGATTAGGTAGACATCGGTCAGAGTTGCAGGTCCCCTCTTGGCATGTTTTTTTTTTTAATTAAAAAAAATCCATATTTACGTTATATTTTAAAAAGAACCTTAAAGGAGCTGTATGTAAGATTGTGGCCAAAACTGGTACTGCAATCACTTTCAAATGACTGTAGAGCGGTGTATCCCCTCCCCCTCCCCCCTGACTCGAGGTTGCCAGATAGGCTGCAGGATCCAGCAGGAACGTACGCTGCTACAAGGAGCTTTCAACTAGAGCAGAGCTGGCAACCCGGATGCCGAAACACTACTGACTTCGTGATTGGTAGATAGGTGGAGGGTGGGGCTTCAGGCCAAAACACAAGATGACAACATCAGTTGAGGGCTGCAACTTCACTTTTTAAATGACAATATCGTGGCCGTACTACTGTTGTCAGTGATAAGTATTTGAAATGAACATGATTTCTTAATGTCTAGAGACACATCAGGGCCATTTTATGATTAATTGAAAAACATTTCTTACATACAGCTCCTTTAAAATAAAATTTTGTATGTCATTTTTGTTTCTTCAAAATGACCAGAAACACTAGTCCCCTCTTGGGAAGTGTAGAGCGATAGTCCCCTGTGTTAGTAATATAGACGTGTGTGTGTGTGTGTGTGTGTGTGTGTGTGTGTGTGTGTGTGTCAGATCTGCAGGTTCTCTGGATGCACGGAGAGAGAGGTCCAGGACTGGCTCAGTTCTACATCCCTCACAGTGTGGCGGTCGACAGCTATCAGAGGGTGTGTTCATGTGTGTGTGTGTGTGTTCATGTGTGTGTGTTCATGTGTGTGTTCCTGTTTCACCGGGAGCTTTAGTTCATGTTCTGCTCTTACTGAAAACCTTCTGCAATTGTTTATCTTGCAATCAAAAGATTTCCGGTCTCCTTCGGTCTTCAGATCTAAGGGTCAGTGTGTGTGTGTGTGTGTGTGTGTGTTCAGGTGTGGGTCGCAGACCGAGGGAACAAGCGTATCCAGGTGTTTAACTCGGTGACGGGCGACTGGCTCGGGTCGTGGGGAAGCTGCTTTAAAGACGACGCGCCGTACTCCGTCAGGTGACACACATCATACAATCAATAAAGACATTAATGCTTATACTTACGTGAATACATTTACAGTTAATTAAAATAAAAATGATTACTCCGTCAGGTACTGCAGACCGGGGCTCCGACGACAGAGTAAACTAAATAAATAAAAACATTAAAGCTAATACTTTAATAAATACATTTAAAGTAAATTAAAATAAAAATTATTAAAATAAAAAATTAAAATTAGATTAATATAGATTAGATCAGTAATTAAATGATACAAATGTCTTTGAAATAAATAATAAATATGAAGTTACAATAAAATAAAGAAGTATATAATGAAACACGTTTAAATAAATAATTATTTAAAAAATTACATGGAAATACAATTGTAAACAATAAAAAATAAAATAAAATGTTTAAATATATTAAAATGAACATAAAAACAATAAAAAGTTAAAATCTTTTTAAAATAATAAATGTACATAAAAATAAATAAACAATACAAAATTGATTTAACATAAATAATACATTTAACAGCACAGTACTATAGTGTGTAATAACTTTTAATATTCTGCAAATAATACTTTACAGTGTAGTATACAATTAAATCCGGTCTTTATTGATGACAATATATAATTGCCTTTTGAATTGTCGGACGACGGTATTTGGGTTTCTGTGTATTTAAAGGGTTGAAGATGTAGATGTTCTGTGTTTATGACCCGCAGATTCACTCCTGACCAGAAGTACATAGTGGTGGCCCAGTTAAACACCAATCAGATCGCTCTGCTGGAGGCTCCGCCCATCGGCATCATCGGCCAGTGTCAGGTGATCAGCAGCATTGAGCTGGCTGAAGATGTGAAGCCACACCTGGTGGACCTGGACCAGCAGAGTTCTGACCTGTACGTGGCCGAGATCGGAGCCGGTCAGGCCCAGAAGTTCGTCCCGCTGAGCGTTTAGAGGTGTCGCTGATTATAGCGAATATAGCTGACGCCTGTCAATCAAACCGTGAGCGACTCTCCTGACTAATCTTTCATTCACAAGCACACTACAATCTACAGACGCTTGTTTCCAACACGAATAACACAATAAAAAGGGACTTTTGAGTGTCTCGCAATTTAGATTTTTCGTAATTACGAGTTTTTCTCACAATTCTTACTTTATTTCTCACAGTTTTGAGTTTCTATCTCAAAATTCAGACTTTTTCGTAATTACAAGTTTTTCTCACAATTCTGACTTTATTTCTTGCAATTCTAACTTTTCGTAATTACGAGCTTTTCTCACAATTCTTACTTTATTTCTCACAATTCTAACTTTTCGTAAGTACGAGTTTTTCTCACAATTCTGACTTTATTTCTCGCAATTCTAACTTTTCGTAAGTACGAGTTTTTCTCACAATTCTTACTTTATTTCTCACAATTCTAACTTTTCGTAATTACAAGCTTTTCTCACAATTCTTACTTTATTTCTCGCAATTCTAACTTTTCGTAATTACGAGCTTTTCTCACAATTCTTACTTTATTTCTCACAATTCTAACTTTTCGTAAGTACGAGTTTTTCTCACAATTCTGACTTTATTTCTCGCAATTCTAACTTTTCGTAATTACGAGCTTTTCTCACAATTCTGACTTTATTTCTCACAGTTTTGAGTTTATATCTCACAATTCAGACTTTTCATAATTACGAGTTTTTCAAAACTTTATTTCGCCCAATTTTGAGTTTATATCTAAATTCTGAATTCATTTTTTGTAAAGTTGAGTTCACAATTCAGACTTTTTTCTCAGAATAGCGAGGAAAAGGTCAGAATTGTGAGATAAAATGTCACGGTTTCCTTTTTTGTTTTTTTATTACTCTGTGGCAGAAACAAGTTTATAATCAAATACAACTGAGGTCTTGATTCAAATCAGAAATATAACATGATTTCAGGCGATTTTCAACGAGGAATGAAGGGAGCAGAAAAGATGAGTGATCTGTGAAGAATTATGCACATCTGTGGAAACCCACTTGTTGTGTATGTGTTATTGTGCGTATGGTGTGTGTTTAATCCTGTATAATGTTCATGTGATTGTATATGATAATTTAAGCTTCATGTGTGTCTTTGTCATCTCAGCCACTCACCTGTGTTTAAATATCACCGTTCTTGACATTTTAAAGAGATCTAAGAATTGTATTCATATTCATGTCCTCAGATGATGATATTTTGATACTTCTTGTGGTGAAGATTGTGATTTAGTTCTCAGGTTATTGATCATCTGTGTTTGAGATGTGATTGTCATGTTATTGAAATCTGAAACAAATGAAAAGGTTATGTTTAAATTCAATACATTGAGATGGAGTATAATTTGTGCTGATGTGTAATAATATTTGCATCAAACCGTATGCGTATTTAGTGTAAATAAAGACATTTGTTTTTGTTACTGGGAATTTTCCAGTTTTTATGTGTTTTATTGGCACTCAAATCGACTAAAAATAAACGATACTACATATCTACCTATAAATATTATATAACAAAATACAACAAAACAATAACGCGTGCGCTAGTGCACATGAACGCGCGTCTCTCCAGCGCACAAAAGAATGTCAACAATGGCGCGCGCATCTTCTGATTGCTGCCCAACATAGTGCCTGTTCGCCTGCAAATGTGTATTTTCTGGTGACTGACATTTAATACAATTCGCCAGAAAAATGTATTAGCAACTCGAATTATGTACAGACCGCTTTCGGTTGTTTAGTTTCGCCGTATTTGTTGTATATTTTATTGTTTGTTTGGGCTTTCCCGCGGCCACCCCAGTGTTTTGGCGTCGGATAAACATGGCGGAGCTGAAGGACTGTGCAGAACTGAAGGTAAGTGCAGATAGAAACACACGGCTGACATTAGAAATGACACACTGGTGTGTGTGCTGATGTTCAGCTGTGATTTGACACACACACTCGATTGAGCTGTGCAAGCAGAGGGTCACTGCTGTGTTTATGTGTGTGATGAGAGAAACTCCAGAGAGGCTAACGGCTAAAGCTAACTCTGCACACATCACACTGACAATGACAGAAAAACACCATCTCAGAACCGTTAGTGTTTATTAAACATCACTGTGTTTTATGATAAACATGTATATTTTTCTGCTGAAAAACCCCGGATTGACGTGATCAAACAGCGTTTATTGCGATTATATTATTGGTTCGATTCCATCTTGTCAGAATAAACACTGATCTCAGATCAGATGATATTCAAATCTCATTTATATCAGATCAGAATAAACACAATGAGCTCAGATTATTTGTTTAATTTAAGATGCCTGAATGATTTGACGCGAATCTAAACACTTGAAACGGACTTAAATTTTCTTATTGAGTGGGCGGGGCGAGCGGCCGAACTGGCTCTGACGTGGGGATGTGGGCGGGGCATACGTTTATATACACGCGTGACGTCAAATACGTGTTGGGTTTTGTCTTTTATAGTAGTTTTCATGTCTGAGGTGTTTTGATAATTACGGTGTTTTATTTATTTCAAAAGAACAAGATAATTGTGTTTTCATGATATGACCCTTAAAGATCTTTATTGTCATCTGTACTTTAGTACAATGAAATTAGTTTGTCTATTATCCATTCTTCTTGAGAAAGACAAGGTAGAAGGGCATAAGAATACACAAATTATTAAGAATAATATAATTAGACAATAACAATAATACACATTACAGTAAGAGGCAATACACAATCGAGTCAATACACAGTATGAATAAGAAGCAGCAATTTGCAATAAGAATAACAATAAAAATAAGAAACAGAATAATAGTTGGGATGTAGTGCAGGTGATGACAGTCGTGTGCTCGTGTGTCTGTGATGATGATGATGATGATGATGAAGGTGATGATGGTGATGAGGATGATGATGAGGAAGATGATGATGAGGATGATGATGATGATAATGAAGGTGATGGTGATGATGATGATGAAGGTGATGATGATGATGGTGATGATGATGAAGGTGATGATGATGATGAGGAAGATGATGATGGTGATGATGATAATGAAGGTGATGGTGATGATGATGGTGATGATGATGAAGGTGATGATGGTGATGATGATGATGATGAGGAAGATGATGATGAGGATGATGATGATGATAATGAAGGTGATGGTGATGATGATGATGAAGGTGATGATGATGATGATGATGGTGATGATGATGATGATGAAGGTGATGATGATGATGATGATGATGATGAAGGTGATGATGATGATGATGATGGTGATGATGATGATGATGATGATGATGGTGATAATGAAGGTGATGATGAAGGTGATGATGATGATGTGTGTTTCTGAAGGATCTGGTGAAGATGCTCAGCTCTTAGAGACCCAGAGAGAGTTAGCCGTGTCAGAGGTGAGTGAGTTTAAACAGATCAACCACACTGTTCTCAGATCAGCAGCGTCTGCTGTCTCTCGTCATATAGGCCCGACAAATCACTCTCATTTCATCCCAAATTCTGTTTTAGCCCCCCCATTCCATTTTATTTTTCCCCCAAATTCTGTTTAATGATTTCCCTAAATTCTGTTTTATTTTCCCCAAATTCTGTTTAATGATTTCCCTAAATTCTGTTTTATTTTCCCCAAATTCTGTTCAATGATTTCCCTAAATTCTGTTTTAATTTCCCCAAATTCTGTTTAATGTTTTCCCTAAATTCTGTTTTAATTTCCCCAAATTCTGTTTAATGTTTTCCCCAAATTCTGTTTAATGATTTCCCTAAATTCTGTTTTATTTTCCCCAAATTCTGTTTAATGATTTCCCTAAATTCTGTTTTATTTTCCCCAAATTCTGTTTAATGATTTCCCTAAATTCAGTTTTATTTTCCCCAAACTCTGTTTAATGATTTCCCTAAATTCTGTTTTATTTCCCCAAATTCTGTTTAATGATTTCCCTAAATTCTTTTCTATTTTCCCCAAATTCTGTTTAATGATTTCCCTAAATTCTGTTTTATTTTCCCCAAATTCTGTTTAATGTTTTCCCTAAATTCTGTTTTAATTTCCCCAAATTCTGTTTAATGTTTTCCCTAAATTCTGTTTTATTTTCCCCAAATTCTGTTTAATGATTTCCCTAAATTCTGTTTTAATTTCCCCAAATTCTGTTTAATGTTTTCCCTAAATTCTGTTTTAATTTCCCCAAATTCTGTTTAATGATTTCCCTAAATTCTGTTTTATTTTCCCCAAATTCTGTTCAATGATTTCCCTAAATTCTGTTTTAATTTCCCCAAATTCTGTTTAATGTTTTCCCTAAATTCTGTTTTAATTTCCCCAAATTCTGTTTAATGTTTTCCCCAAATTCTGTTTAATGATTTCCCTAAATTCTGTTTTATTTTCCCCAAATTCTGTTTAATGATTTCCCTAAATTCTGTTTTATTTTCCCCAAATTCTGTTTAATGATTTCCCTAAATTCAGTTTTATTTTCCCCAAACTCTGTTTAATGATTTCCCTAAATTCTGTTTTATTTCCCCAAATTCTGTTTAATGATTTCCCTAAATTCTTTTCTATTTTCCCCAAATTCTGTTTAATGATTTCCCTAAATTCTGTTTTATTTTCCCCAAATTCTGTTTAATGTTTTCCCTAAATTCTGTTTTAATTTCCCCAAATTCTGTTTAATGTTTTCCCTAAATTCTGTTTTATTTTCCCCAAATTCTGTTTAATGATTTCCCTAAATTCTGTTTTAATTTCCCCAAATTCTGTTTAATGTTTTCCCTAAATTCTGTTTTAATTTCCCCAAATTCTGTTTAATGATTTCCCTAAATTCTGTTTTATTTTCCCCAAATTCTGTTTAATGTTTTCCCTAAATTCTGTTTTATTTTCCCCAAATTCTGTTTGATTTCCCTAAATTCTGTTTTAATTTCCCCAAATTCTGTTTGTTTTTCCTAAATTCTGTTTTAATTTCCCCAAATTCTGTTTAAATATTTTCCCTAAATTCTGTTTTATTTTCCCCAAATTCTGTTTAATGATTTCCCTAAATTCTGTTTTAATTTCCCCAAATTCTGTTTAATGTTTTCCCTAAATTCTGTTTCAATTTCCCCAAATTCTGTTTAATGTTTTCCCTAAATTCTGTTTTATTTTCCCCAAATTCTGTTTAATGATTTCCCTAAATTCTGTTTTATTTTCCCCAAATTCTGTTTAATGATTTCCCTAAATTCTGTTTTAATTTCCCCAAATTCTGTTTAATGTTTTCCCTAAATTCTGTTTCAATTTCCCCAAATTCTGTTTAATGTTTTCCCTAAATTCTGTTTTATTTTCCCCAAATTCTGTTTAATGATTTCCCTAAATTCTGTTTTAATTTCCCCAAACTCTGTTTAATGTTTTCCCTAAATTCTTTTTTTATTTTTCCCCAAATTCTGTTTAATGATTTCCCTAAATTCTGTTTTATTTTCCCCCAAATTCTGTTTAATGTTTTCCCTAAATTCTGTTTCATTTTCCCCAAATTCTGTTTAATGATTTTCATAAATTCTGTTTTATTTTCCCCAAATTCTGTTTAATGTTTTCCCTAAATTCTGTTTTAATTTCCCCAAACTCTGTTTAATGTTTTCCCTAAATTCTTTTTTTATTTCCCCCAACTTCTGTTTAATGTTTTCCCTAAATTCTGTTTTATTTTCCCCAAATTCTGTTTAATGTTTTCCCTAAATTCTGTTTTATTTTCCCCAAATTCTGTTTAATGATTTTCATAAATTCTGTTTTATTTTCCCCAAATTCTGTTTAATGTTTTCCCTAAATTCTGTTTTATTTTCCCCAAATTCTGTTTAATGATTTTCATAAATTCTGTTTTATTTTCCCCAAATTCTGTTTAATGTTTTCCCTAAATTCTGTTTTAATTTCCCCAAACTCTGTTTAATGTTTTCCCTAAATTCTTTTTTTATTTCCCCCAATTTCTGTTTAATGTTTTCCCTAAATTCTGTTTTATTTTCCCCAAATTCTGTTCAATGATTTCCCTAAATTCTGTTTTAATTTCCCCAAATTCTGTTTAATGTTTTCCCTAAATTCTGTTTTAATTTCCCCAAATTCTGTTTAATGTTTTCCCCAAATTCTGTTTAATGATTTCCCTAAATTCTGTTTTATTTTCCCCAAATTCTGTTTAATGATTTCCCTAAATTCTGTTTTATTTTCCCCAAATTCTGTTCAATGATTTCCCTAAATTCTGTTTTAATTTCCCCAAATTCTGTTTAATGTTTTCCCTAAATTCTGTTTTAATTTCCCCAAATTCTGTTTAATGTTTTCCCCAAATTCTGTTTAATGATTTCCCTAAATTCTGTTTTATTTTCCCCAAATTCTGTTTAATGATTTCCCTAAATTCTGTTTTATTTTCCCCAAATTCTGTTTAATGATTTCCCTAAATTCAGTTTTATTTTCCCCAAACTCTGTTTAATGATTTCCCTAAATTCTGTTTTATTTCCCCAAATTCTGTTTAATGATTTCCCTAAATTCTTTTCTATTTTCCCCAAATTCTGTTTAATGATTTCCCTAAATTCTGTTTTATTTTCCCCAAATTCTGTTTAATGTTTTCCCTAAATTCTGTTTTAATTTCCCCAAATTCTGTTTAATGTTTTCCCTAAATTCTGTTTTATTTTCCCCAAATTCTGTTTAATGATTTCCCTAAATTCTGTTTTAATTTCCCCAAATTCTGTTTAATGTTTTCCCTAAATTCTGTTTTAATTTCCCCAAATTCTGTTTAATGATTTCCCTAAATTCTGTTTTATTTTCCCCAAATTCTGTTTAATGTTTTCCCTAAATTCTGTTTTATTTTCCCCAAATTCTGTTTGATTTCCCTAAATTCTGTTTTAATTTCCCCAAATTCTGTTTGTTTTTCCTAAATTCTGTTTTAATTTCCCCAAATTCTGTTTAAATATTTTCCCTAAATTCTGTTTTATTTTCCCCAAATTCTGTTTAATGATTTCCCTAAATTCTGTTTTAATTTCCCCAAATTCTGTTTAATGTTTTCCCTAAATTCTGTTTCAATTTCCCCAAATTCTGTTTAATGTTTTCCCTAAATTCTGTTTTATTTTCCCCAAATTCTGTTTAATGATTTCCCTAAATTCTGTTTTATTTTCCCCAAATTCTGTTTAATGATTTCCCTAAATTCTGTTTTAATTTCCCCAAATTCTGTTTAATGTTTTCCCTAAATTCTGTTTCAATTTCCCCAAATTCTGTTTAATGTTTTCCCTAAATTCTGTTTTATTTTCCCCAAATTCTGTTTAATGATTTCCCTAAATTCTGTTTTAATTTCCCCAAACTCTGTTTAATGTTTTCCCTAAATTCTTTTTTTATTTTTCCCCAAATTCTGTTTAATGATTTCCCTAAATTCTGTTTTATTTTCCCCAAATTCTGTTTAATGTTTTCCCTAAATTCTGTTTCATTTTCCCCAAATTCTGTTTAATGATTTTCATAAATTCTGTTTTATTTTCCCCAAATTCTGTTTAATGTTTTCCCTAAATTCTGTTTTAATTTCCCCAAACTCTGTTTAATGTTTTCCCTAAATTCTTTTTTTATTTCCCCCAACTTCTGTTTAATGTTTTCCCTAAATTCTGTTTTATTTTCCCCAAATTCTGTTTAATGTTTTCCCTAAATTCTGTTTTATTTTCCCCAAATTCTGTTTAATGATTTTCATAAATTCTGTTTTATTTTCCCCAAATTCTGTTTAATGTTTTCCCTAAATTCTGTTTTATTTTCCCCAAATTCTGTTTAATGATTTTCATAAATTCTGTTTTATTTTCCCCAAATTCTGTTTAATGTTTTCCCTAAATTCTGTTTTAATTTCCCCAAACTCTGTTTAATGTTTTCCCTAAATTCTTTTTTTATTTCCCCCAACTTCTGTTTAATGTTTTCCCTAAATTCTGTTTTATTTTCCCCAAATTCTGTTTAATGTTTTCCCTAAATTCTGTTTTATTTTCCCCAAATTCTGTTTAATGTTTTCCCTAAATTCTGTTTTAATTTCCCCAAATTCTGTTTAATGTTTTCCCTAAATTCTGTTTTATTTTCCCCAAATTCTGTTTAATGATTTCCCTAAATTCTGTTTTAATTTCCCCAAATTCTGTTTAATGATTTCCCTAAATTCTGTTTTAATTTCTCCAAATTCTGTTTAATGATTTCCCTAAATTCTGTTTTATTTTCCCCAAATTCTGTTTAATGTTTTCCCTAAATTCTGTTTTATTTTCCCCAAATTCTGTTTAATGATTTCCCTAAATTCTGTTTTAATTTCCCCAAATTCTGTTTAATGTTTTCCCCAAATTCTGTTTAATGTTTTCCCTAAATTCTGTTTTAATTTCCCCAAATTCTGGTTAATGATTTCCCTAAATTCTGTTTTATTTTCCCCAAATTCTGTTTAATGTTTTCCCTAAATTCTGTTTTATTTTCCCCAAATTCTGTTTGATTTCCCTAAATTCTGTTTTAATTTCCCCAAATTCTGTTTAATGTTTTTCCTAAAGTCTGTTTTAATTTCCCCAAATTCTGTTTAATGATTTCCCTAAATTCTGTTTTATTTTCCCCAAATTCTGTTTAATGATTTCCCTAAATTCTGTTTTAATTTCCCCAAATTCTGTTTAATGTTTTCCCTAAATTCTGTTTTAATTTCCCCAAATTCTGTTTAATGTTTTCCCTAAATTCTGTTTTATTTTCCCTAAATTCTGTTTAATGATTTCCCTAAATTCTGTTTTAATTTCCCCAAATTCTGTTTAATGTTTTCCCTAAATTCTGTTTCAATTTCCCCAAATTCTGTTTAATATTTTCCCTAAATTCTGTTTTATTTTCCCCAAATTCTGTTTAATGATTTCCCTAAATTCTGTTTTAATTTCCCCAAACTCTGTTTAATGTTTTCCCTAAATTCTGTTTTAATTTCCCCAAATTCTGTTTAATGTTTTCCCTAAATTCTGTTTTATTTCCCCAAATTCTGTTTAATGATTTCCCTAAATTCTGTTTTAATTTCCCCAAATTCTGTTTAATGTTTTCCCTAAATTCTGTTTTAATTTACCTAAATTCTGTTTAATGTTTTCCCTAAATTCTGTTTCAATTTCCCCAAATTCTGTTTAATGATTTCCCTAAATTCAGTTTTATTTTCCCCAAACTCTGTTTAATGTTTTCCCTAAATTCTGTTTTAATTTCCCCAAATTCTGTTTAATGATTTCCCTAAATTCTGTTTTATTTCCCCCAACTTCTGTTTAATGTTTTCCCTAAATTCTGTTTTATTGTCCCCAAATTCTGTTTAATGTTTTCCCTAAATTCTGTTTTATTTTCCCCAAATTCTGTTTAATGATTTCCCTAAATTCTGTTTTAATTTCCCCAAATTCTGTTTAATGTTTTCCCTAAATTCTGTTTTATTTCCCCAAATTCTGTTTAATGATTTCCCTAAATTCTGTTTTAATTTCCCCAAATTCTGTTTAATGTTTTCCCTAAATTCTGTTTTAATTTACCTAAATTCTGTTTAATGTTTTCCCTAAATTCTGTTTTATTTTCCCCCAAATCTGTTTAATGATTTCCCTAAATTCTGTTTTAATTTCCCCAAATTCTGTTTAATGATTTCCCTAAATTCAGTTTTATTTTCCCCAAACTCTGTTTAATGTTTTCCCTAAATTCTGTTTTAATTTCCCCCAAATTCTGTTTAATGATTTCCCTAAATTCTGTTTTATTTTCCCCAAATTCTGTTTAATGTTTTCCCTAAATTCTGTTTTATTTTCCCCAAATTCTGTTTAATGATTTCCCTAAATTCTGTTTTATTTTCCCCAAATTCTGTTTAATGTTTTCCCTAAATTCTGTTTTAATTTCCCCAAACTCTGTTTAATGTTTTCCCTAAATTCTGTTTTATTTCCCCAAATTCTGTTTAATGATTTCCGTAAATTCTGTTTTAATTTCCCCAAATTCTGTTTAATGTTTTCCCTAAATTCTGTTTTAATTTACCCAAATTCTGTTTAATGTTTTCCCTAAATTCTGTTTTAATTTACCCAAATTCTGTTTAATGTTTTCCCTAAATTCTGTTTTAATTTCCCCAAATTCTGTTTAATTATTTCCCTAAATTCTGTTTTATTTTCCCCAAATTCTGTTTAATGTTTTCCCTAAATTCTGTTTTATTTTCCCCAAATTCTGTTTAATGATTTCCCTAAATTCTGTTTTAATTTCCCCAAATTCTGTTTAATGTTTTCCCCAAATTCTGTTTAATGTTTTCCCTAAATTTTGTTTTAATTTCCCCAAATTCTGTTTAATGATTTCCCTAAATTCTGTTTTATTTTCCCCAAATTCTGTTGAATGTTTTCCCTAAATTTTGTTTTATTTTCCCCAAATTCTGTTTAATGATTTCCCTAAATTCTGTTTTAATTTCCCCAAATTGTTTAATGTTTTTCCTAAATTCTGTTTTATTTTCCCCAAATTCTGTTTAATGTTTTCCCTAAATTCTGTTTTATTTTCCCCAAATTCTGTTTAATGATTTCCCTAAATTCTGTTTTATTTTCCCCAAATTCTGTTTAATGTTTTCCCTAAATTCTGTTTTATTTTCCCCAAATTCTGTTTTATTTCCCCCAATTTCTGTTTAATGTTTTCCCTAAATTCTGTTTTATTTCCCCCAATTTCTGTTTAATGTTTTCCCTAAATTCTGTTTTATTTTCCCCAAATTCTGTTTAATGTTTTCCCTAAATTCTTTTTTATTTTCCCCAAATTCTGTTTAATGATTTCCCTAAATTCTGTTTTATTTTCCCCAAATTCTGTTTAATGTTTTCCCTAAATTCTGTTTTAATTTCCCCAAATTCTGTTTAATTTTTTCCCTAAATTCTGTTTTATTTCCCCCAAATTCTGTTTAATGATTTCCCTAAATTCTGTTTTATTTTCCCTAAATTCTGTTTAATGATTTCCCTAAATTCTGTTTTATTTTCCCCAAATTCTGTTTAATGTTTTCCCTAAATTCTGTTTTAATTTCCCCAAATTCTGTTTAATGTTTTCCCTAAATTCTGTTTTATTTTCCCCAAATTCTGTTTAATGGTTTCCCTAAATTCTGTTTTAATTTCCCCAAATTCTTTTTAATGTTTTCCCTAAATTCTGTTTTATTTTCCCCAAATTCTGTTTAATGTTTTCCCTAAATTCTGTTTTATTTTCCCTAAATTCTGTTTAATGTTTTCCCTAAATTTCTGTTTTGTTTACCCCAAACTCTGTTTAATGATTTCTCTAAAGTCTGTTTTAATTTCCCCAAATTCTGTTTAATGATTTCCCTAAATTCTGTTTTAATTT
>CM060625.1:24661036-24676036 GCA_030578275.1 Meda fulgida
AGCATCATAACCGTCGTGCCCAAGTCCCTCGCCACGCTGGGGGGCAAGATCATCACCAGCAACATGGTGTCAGGTCAGAGGGCTTCACAAAGGCCTGTTCCCAATTTCCAAATGCATGCAGTTGGCAATAACACAGGCAAAATTATCATAAAAACTAAACTGAACAAGACAAATTCAATAAGGGCGGGCAAGGGTTAATTAACTAATTCTCAATTAGTTAATTAACTAATTCTCTAACACATTCGCACTAAGCCATATCCATTTATTTCAGAATATATCACGCAACTGTAGTCACGTGTGGTTCTGATGTTCTGCATTAATAGGAACCACCACGAAGATCACCACCATCCCCATGACGTCGAAGCCCAACGTGATCGTGGTGCAGAAGACCTCGGGCAAAGGAACCACCATCCAGGGCCTGCCGGGCAAGAACGTGGTCACGACGTTGCTGAACGCTGGGGTGAGGTCACGTGACTGTCACAGGACGCGTGCGGGCGCTGATGCGGCGCTGACCAGGGTGTGTGTGTGTGTGTTTCAGGGAGAGAAGAGCCTGCAGGCGATGCCCGGATCCAAGCCCGCCATCATCACCGCATCCAGACCCATCACTAAGATGATCGTGACGCAGCCCAAGAGCCTCAGCGCCGGTGTCACGCCCTCCACCGCCACAAAGATCATCCCAACCAAGATCGTGTACGGACAGCAGGGCAAAACACAGGTCAGAGGCGGGGCTCGATGTGTGCGTTATAGAGGCGGGGCTCGATGTGTGCGTTATAGAGGCGGGGCTCGATGTGTGCGTTATAGAGACGGGGCTCGATGTGTGAGTTATAGAGGCGGGGCTCGATGTGTGAGTTATAGAGACGGGGCTCGATGTGTGCGTTATAGAGGCGGGGCTCGATGTGTGAGTTATAAAGACAGGGCTCGATGTGTGCGTTATAGAGGCGGGGCTCGATGTGTGCGTTATAGAGACGGGGCTCGATGTGTGCGTTATAGAGGCGGGGCTCGATGTGTGAGTTATAGAGACGGGGCTCGATGTGTGCGTTATAGAGGCGGGGCTCGATGTGTGCGTTATAGAGGCGGGGCTCGATGTGTGCGTTATAGAGACGGGGCTCGATGTGTGCGTTATAGAGGCGGGGCTCGATGTGTGCGTTATAGAGACGGGGCTCGTTGTGTGCGTTATAGAGACGGGGCTCGATGTGTGCGTTATAGAGGCGGGGCTCGATGTGTGAGTTATAGAGACGGGGCTCGATGTGTGCGTTATAGAGACGGGGCTCGATGTGTGCGTTATAGAGACGGGGCTCGATGTGTGCGTTATAGAGACGGGGCTCGATGTGTGCGTTATAGAGGCGGGGCTCGTTGTGTGCGTTATAGAGACGGGGCTCGATGTGTGCGTTATAGAGACGGGGCTCGATGTGTGCGTTATAGAGGCGGGGCTCGTTGTGTGCGTTATAGAGACGGGGCTCGTTGTGTGCGTTATAGAGACGGGGCTCGATGTGTGCGTTATAGAGACGGGGCTCGTTGTGTGCGTTATAGAGACGGGGCTCGATGTGTGCGTTATAGAGACGGGGCTCGATGTGTGCGTTATAGAGGCGGGGCTCGTTGTGTGCGTTATAGAGACGGGGCTCGATGTGTGAGTTATAGAGACGGGGCTCGATGTGTGCGTTATAGAGGCGGGGCTCGTTGTGTGCGTTATAGAGACGGGGCTCGATGTGTGAGTTATAGAGACGGGGCTCGATGTGTGAGTTATAGAGACGGGGCTCGATGTGTGAGTTATAGAGACGGGGCTCGATGTGTGCGATATAGTGTCGGGGCTCGATGTGTGCGTTATAGTGTCGGGGCTCGATGTGTGCGTTATAGAGGCGGGGCTCGATGTGTGCGTTATAGAGGCGGGGCTCGATGTGTGCGTTATAGAGACGGGGCTCGATGTGTGCGTTATAGAGGCGGGGCTCGATGTGTGCGTTATAGAGGCGGGGCTCGATGTGTGCGTTATAGAGACGGGGCTCGATGTGTGCGTTATAGAGACGGGGCTCGATGTGTGCGTTATAGAGACGGGGCTCGATGTGTGCGTTATAGAGACGGGGCTCGATGTGTGCGTTATAGAGACGGGGCTCGATGTGTGCGTTATAGAGACGGGGCTCGATGTGTGCGTTATAGAGGCGGGGCTCGATGTGTGCATTATAGAGACGGGGCTCGATGTGTGCGTTATAGAGACGGGGCTCGATGTGTGCGTTATAGAGGCGGGGCTCGATGTGTGAGTTATAGAGGCGGGGCTCGATGTGTGCGTTATAGAGACGGGGCTCGATGTGTGCGTTATAGAGGCGGGGCTCGATGTGTGCGTTATAAAGGCGGGGCTCGATGTGTGCGTTATAGAGGTGTGGCTTGATATGTGCGTTATAGAGACGGGGCTCATTTGCATATTCATAGAACTGTGAATGCTAACTGAGGCAAGGGTGTCGGGTTACATTCAAGCTGTTTTAAAGGAGTAGTTCACTTAAAAATTAAAAATCCCTGATAAGTTACTGTCCTCCACGTCATCCAAGATGTTCATGTCTTTCTTTCTTCAGTGGAAAAGAAATGAAGGTTTTTGAGGAAAACTCTCCAGGATTTCCTCCATATAGTGACTTCAATGGGGTCCAACGGCTCGAAGGTCCAGATGTGAGTTTCAGTACAGCTTCAAAGTCTCGACACGATCCAGCCGAGGAATACGAGTCTCATCTAGACAAACCAGCGACATTTATAACACATACACATTTATATACTTTAACCACAGATGCTGGTCTTGCACTCGCTGTGATGCGACACACATTACGTCATCAGGTTGAAAGGTCACGCGTGACGAAGGTGGTAGAACAGATCTAGTGTTTACAAGTGTGGAGTAGGAGGACCGTTCAAAGTTACTGTATGTTGAATGACACATTTTTATATATATGTGTCAGTTTATTGTTTAAAATGGTCTTTACGTGTGCTTATCCCGGATGTTTAACGATGTCACGCGTGACCTTTCCAACGTGATGATGTAATGCGTGGCGCATCACAGAGATGGTACAAGACCAGCATTTGTGGTTAAAACTATATAAATGTTTATTTTGTTATAAAATATCTAGATGAGACTCGTATTCCTCGGCTGGATCGTGTCGAGACTTTGAAGCTGCACTGAAACTCACATCTGGACCTTCGAGCCGTTGGACCCCATTGAAGTCTCTATATAGAGGAAACCCTGGAGTGTTTTCCTCAAAAACCTTCAATTCTTTTCCCCTGAAGAAAGAAAGACAGGAACATCTTGGATGATGTGGAGGAGAGTAAATTATCAGGAGATTTTTATTTGAAAGTGAACTCCTCCTTTAAGGCATCAAGTATTTTTTTTAGAAGGAAAAAACGTTTTGGTGTAAAAATGTAATTTTGGTGATCAGAGATGAGTTAAGGGAGATGTGGATCAGGAGACGCCCCAGGTTAACTTAAGTCAGGTGTGTAGGGGAAGGCGAGTCACATGACCTCTTCAGCGTCTCCCACGCGCTGTGATGCGGTCGAGCGTCTCCTACACGAGTGTGTGCGCTAGTTAAAGCCGGTCCGCCGGGAAATGTCGGCTCTTGCTGTGATCGTGGTGCATTACCTCTGGCTGTCCGATTTCCAGCAGGGCGGATGCATATCCATAAACCAGCACAGATTTATCCAGCTCCGTCAATCCCAGCGCCTGTCAGAAACACAAGCATCAGTACAGAGGACACTCATGAACGAGCGTCCACTCCGTCTGTGTCAGAGCCCAATACGGAAGCGCATCGAGTGACATTGTCCTGTGGAGTCAAACACGCCAGCTGATTCTCCCGCTGTGTTTCCATACACCCGTTTTTTGTGGGAATTTTGGGATATTGCATTAAAACATTGGATGGAAGCACCAAGATGTGCATAACTTCTAAAAACAGTCTCAAAAGTCACCGAGTCTCAATCGCCCCCCAGTGGCTGCTCCCAGTATAGCTCATAACCCACTAAACAATCAAATGACACTTCAAATACATTTTTTTTAAAGATGTTTTCAGTCATTTTAGGTTTTTATCACGCTGATGCAAGTTTAAGTGTTCGTTTTTAAAAAAAAGTTTGATCTTATGTTATTTGATGCTTTAAAAACGGGATTGTGACGTAATGATTGACAGCTGTGATTGACAGCTCCTCTTAACGAAGTCACTGAGGAACCAACACTTCTTTGGGGGATTTTCGGGAGGAGATTTCGGGAGAGCTTCAGCTTTAATTTCTACATGGTTATTTCACACAGTAAACTTTGTAGTAACCGTTTCTGCGAGAGTGAGGGCGGGACCTTGATATCGTGACACACACACACACACACACACACACACACTCACTACTGCGCAGAATCACATCCCGAATCTGCACAAGATGTCAGCGCCATGTTAGGACTTTGGCGGCTTCAGTTTTCACCAATGCAAGAGAGTGAAGGCAGTCTTTACAGTCGATGCTGCATTCCCTCTATCTTCACATCTTAAATACGGTGTGTGTGTGTGTGTGTGTGTGCAGGTCCTGATCAAGCCCAAGCCCATGGCGTTCCAGGCAGTGGTGAGCGAGCAGGCCCGTCAGCTGGTCAGCGAGACGCTCCAGCAAGTCTCTCGCAGCGCTGACCCCTCCGCATCCACCCAGGAGACGCTCAAAGACGACTGCACCGCGCTCAGCGAGTCCGACAGCACTCACGGTAGGGATGCACCATCAGACCAGCGTCACAATTCACAGTTATTCCCTTGGAATTGTACATAATTTACACAATGTAACACAATTTACATTGAATGATGTTTTGAATAGCTTTATACCAGTGGTTCTCAACTCGTTTGGCCCACATTGCCCCATGCTCATCAAGCCGCCACACACCTTTTTAGGAATCATATGTAAGCCTATTACTGTCCCCCTTTACTTAACAAGCATATAAATTGTAAGAATATGACTAATACTGATAAAAAGTCGAGGTTAAGCTATTAAATATCAGCCCCAAACTAGTTTTTGTTAACACTCTGTTGGCATGAGCCACCAGTCATTTAAAAATATACACAATAACACAAAGTGAAAATAAAGTGGCATTTTGGGGTTTTATGGAAACAACAGTTCTCATGGTGAATACACAATACTAACAATAACTGTTAATGAAACATGAACATCATTCCTTCATGCTAATCCTTCTCCGCGAACACCAGTAACGTGATTTATTGGTATTTTACTTTTATTTCATGACTTACTAATTTACAGTACAGTAATTTGCTGCTTGTAGTTTCTTTAGCGCTTTATCTAGTGAAGCGAACGTGTGGCGCCACATTTGTGTGCGCGTGACTAGCGCATTATAATGGCTGACGGGAAAGTCTGTTTTTCAGAGACTTTATAATAAAGTGAGAGGCTTTATTTCAGTGTACACTGGTGTCACTGGTTTCTTGCCTCTCACAGCTTAACATGCTCTAAACACACCTCTTAACCACGCAGAATAATGTAAGTGGACTTTTATTGTAATCCTGTCTTTGAACGATTACGTAATCATGGCATCAGTAATCGTAATTGCGATTAGAAATTCGATTAATTGTGGAGCCCTAACCCAGTAACTGTGTTCTGGCGAGGCTTTCTCTGAGAGCATGTCAAAAAATAAGCCGATCAGATTTCGCTCCCCTTCTGCCGTAAGAAGAGCATCTTATTATAATATTACTGGCCCTTAATCTGCACGTTTATAATATTACTGGCCCTTAATCTGCACGTTTATAATATTAGCGGCCCTTAATCTGCACGTTTATAATATTAGCGGCCCTTAATCTGCACGTTTATAATATTAGCGGCCCTTAATCTGCACGTTTACATGACAAGCGCCACCAGTATAACCAGTTGTAGCGCACTGGCAGAAGATCCAGCAGAGCCTGAAGCTGGTGTGTGGTTGAGCACAGACGAGCACTGAACACTATTGAGCAGAACACGTCATCGCTGTCTTATAAACGCCTCAGGAACTGTGCACACTTGTGTAGAAGCTCAACATGAGGATGAGATGATCAGTGTAACTCCACAACAACTACATCAATGTCTCCACTAACATTATTCAGAAACGTGTAAAAGTGAAGCTCTGAGTCTCTGTAAGGCTGCACTCGCTACGGGTTATTCTGGGATGCTGGATGAGTGAGATCAGCCGGTGTTGTTGTTGCCGGAGTTTCTGAAGCTCGTGTGAAGACTCCGCCCTCTTCTGGACAGAGGCGGAGCTGCAGCTCATTTGCATTTAAAGGGACACACAAAAACAGCACGTTTTTGCACACACCCAAAACGGGGTGAATTTGACAAGCTATAATAAATGATCTGGTATTTTGAGCTGAAATGTCACATTCTGGGGACACCATAGATTTATATTACATCTTGTGAAAAGGGGCAAAATATACCACCTTTAAAGTTTAATATCCGGTGCACAGAACTAAGCCCCGCCCTACATTTTCCACCATTTCACTCAAATTAACGTTATAACTTGTACTTTTTTTTTTTTTTTTAAGGTTTCATGTTTGTAATTGTTGCTCTCCCCTTATTTATCATTTATTTTATTACCATTGTTATTTTTTATTTTAATATTGTTATTGTTGCTGCTACTTGATGTATGGTGACCTTGAGTGATTTGAAAGGCGTCTTAAAGCATTATTATTATTAGTAGTAGTATTATTATTATAACAGAAGAAAGTATCTCAGGCTAGTGCGGAGTAAGAATGCTGTCTGTGCGCAGACGCCCAGCCGGTGGTGCACGTGATCGCCTCCAGGGGGCAGGACTGGGCCGAGCAGGAGCTGTCAGTGGAAACCAGTCCCACCATCATTTACCAGGACGTTACAGGAGAGTCCCAGTCGGCAACGTCCACCATTAAAGCCCTTCTGGAGCTGCAGCAGACCAGCGGTGTGTGTGTGTGTGTGTGTGTGTGTGTGTGTGTGTGTGTGTGTGTGTGTCTGTCACAATAGATCCTTCATCATTTCTCACATTATCAGTTTATTCGCTTTAGTTTAGACAATGGTAGTAAAATATGACAGAACTCAGAGTTATGAACTCAGTGGATATGTCAGTGGTTTTGTCCGTCCTTCTGTTAGACTCTCACACATGAATTATGATGAATATCTGTCAGCTGGTAAATTTAACTACACAATTAGAGAATACCAGTTTAGCTCCACCAGTGACCAAGCAGTGCTTCATGTTGTTCAGTCTGTGTGTAAAAGAGCATTAGCAGTTACAGAAAAACACTGAAGAAAACATGATCAGCTCAAAGTGACAGAATAATATTTGCTCCCAAATGTTTATAAATGTCACTGGTAGTCACTGTATGAAGAATATTTGGTATAATATGTCACAGTTTACTTTATTTTGCTCTCCTCGCTTACATAAATGAACTATAGTGTCCTCACACACTAGTGAAAACATATCACAATTATATCTGGTGTCTGAATACATTTTGGTTTGTGTGTGTGCGTGTGTGTGTGTGTGTGCGTGTGTGTGTGTGTGTGCGTGTGTGTGTGTGTGCGTGCGTGTGTGTGTGTGTGCGTGTGTGTGTGTGTGTGTGTGTGTGTGTGTGTGTGCGTGTGTGTGTGTGTGTGCGTGTGTGTGTGTGTGTGTGTGTGTGTGTGTGTGTGTGTGTGTGTGTGTGATGTTACAGTGAAGGAGAAGAGCGACGCTAAACCTCGACAGCACACGATTGATCTGAGTCAGATGGCAGTGGCGATCCCAGTGTCCTCGGAGCGGAGACAGTCCCCGGAGCCGTCGGGTCAGAACACCGGAGACCCGGACACCATCCCGGAGTACATCCCTATCGGTACATCAGCACTGACTACTGACTCCACGCAGCCATTTAATGCCCACGGCTCAACTCTGGGCCCTTCTTAAACTCAGTTTGATCGAATTTAAGGTCATACAGTCTTCGTATATCCTGTATCAATAATTGTAATCCTTAAAACTCACCAAAGTGACATATTTAAAAGTTTTTTCCTTACCAAAATAACATCTTAATGCCTTAAAATGTCTTGAATGTAACTCGACACCCTTGCCTCATTTAGTATGCGCGGTTCTATGAATATGCAAATGAGCCCCGCCTCCACTCACTCAGAGATCCACTGGTTGACGATCACACGTTGATCTGATTGGTTACAAGGTCGTTTGTGACGTCAGAAACACCAGCAATTTCACACCGTGTTTTTGAGACTGTCTTTGGTTCACTGCAGTTTAAGCAGAAAATACTCAGCAATGCTGTCGACTTATGAACTTACACACGCTGTGTCCAGTATCGATCGACATCTAATTCATTTGTATTATGTATGCGTATTATAGTTTTGCAGTTGTGTGCCGTTCAATGTAGCAAAACAATCTGAAATGCATGATTTATTTTATTATGTTCTAGATTGACATGCAGTGTATTTGTGCAAGAAGTCTTTAAGTCTTATTTAGATTTTAAAGACTTGTTTCTCTGCAGTTTCAGGTAAAGTGTGTAAAGCTGTGGTGGGAGGAGACGTCATTGCGTCCAGCAGCCAGAGCCAGAGCCAGAACCAGAGCCAGAGCCAGAGCCAGAACCAGAGCCAGTCGACTTCAGTCAAGAGCGTCAGCACTGCAGCGTCTGGAGCCGTCGCACAACAGGTCACACCCGCAGACACACAACCCTGAACCCACACGTGCAGTCACTGCATCACATTTACACCGAGACTACTGATTTATATTTATGGCTTTGTTTTTCTCACCGTTTTAGAGTAAAACATGTTTTTGAAAATATATATTTCATATAAAAAATGAAAATAGTATTTTTGCTAATTTTTCATATCAATAAACGCAAAATTCTGTAACTTTTTTAAGTTCACTTTTTAAAACTTTTTTCACTTCAGCAATAATCTGCCAAGTGTCGTCTTTGAAATGAGATCAAACTTCAGTCTCTAAAGAATCTGTGCTCAAAAAGTGCATAAATGGATTATAAATACAGCGTAAATATAATTTAGTACCATTAAATCCCCTAAAAATAGAAAATATTAAATAAAAAAACATGATCAAACTTAATTATATTACATTAATTTCATTGAAATTAATTTCTCTCATTTTTGACGTGCGTGCCTGTGTGTGCGCGTGTGTATGTGTGTGTGCATGTGTGGTGTGCGTGCATGTTTGGTGTGCGTGCGTGTATGTGTGTGCATGTGTGTGCATGTGTGGTGTGCGTACGTGTGTGTGTGTGTGTGTGTGTGTGTGCGCGTGTGTGTGTGCGCGTGTGTGTGTGTGCGGCGTGTGTGTGCGGCGTGTGTGTGCGGCGTGTGTGTGCGCCGTGTGTTTGTGCGTGTGTGTGTGCATGTGCGACGTGTGTGGTGTGTGTGTGTGTGTGTGTGTGTGTGTGTGTGTGCGTGTGTGTGTCGGCGTGTGTGTGTGTGTGCGCGTGTGTGTGCGCGTGTGTGTGTGCGGCGTGTGTGTGCGGCGTATGTGTGCGGCGTGTGTGTGTGCATGTGCGACGTGTGTGGCGTGTGTGTGGCGTGTGTGTGTGTGTGTGTGTGTGTGTGTGTGCGTGTGTGTGTGTGTGCAGGTGGAGGGGAAGCCGCTGCAGGAGCAGATGCTGGTGGACGAGGGCGAGTTCGAGGGAGACACGTTGGACCCTCAGACGGGTCTGTTCTACCGCTCGTCCCAGCAGCCCCTCAGCAAGCCTGTGATTGGCCCGTCGGAGGCGAAGAGGGCGGAGCCTGTGTCAGCGAGAGCGGTGGTCCAGAGAGCGCCCTCTGCTGGCCCTCCACCGGTGTCCATCACCGCACACACACCTCAGCTGCCCCGACTGCAGCAGGCGCCCACCTCACACAACCGGCCCAACACACACACACAGCTGTCCCAGCCGCCCCCCCTGCAGGCGCATCACCCCGTGGGCTCCGGGAAGAGCAGCGCGCAGGTGTGTGGCACAGGCTAAACCCTTGCCGATCTCAGATATACTTCACGGAAAAAAATAAGATCATATTGTTAGGTTTATTTTTTTCCTAAATTCGGTTTTATTTATCTTTTTTCGAATTCCTGTTTTTTCACATTCAGTTTTTTGCCCACTTCATTTTTTTTTCTGGATAATTTTGCTATTTTTAAGTAACAACTCACTTCATTTTGATTTATTTCCCTAGAAAACAAGACATAATATCTTATGGCATTTTACTCATCTAGTAAATGCATCTTGATTTAAGAATTTGTTGATATTTGGACTGGAAACAAGACATAAATACTAAGTAAGAAAAGCATTTTTTGCAGTGTAGAACCTGTTTTATTGGTGACGGTTGTCTGTGTGTCTGTGTGTGTGTGTCTCAGGTGCAGCAGCCGATCATCACGCAGGGCGCCAGCGTCACCAGGATCACGTTCGGCAGCCCTCAGCCGGTCCCTCAGCCGGTTCCGCATCTTCAGGGGCCGCCGGTGTCCAGCAGCGCCGAGGCGGCAGTGAAGCTCCAGTCTGAGTCCAGCTCCAGTGTGCCGGTGCCGGAGAAGCCCTCGGGCTCAGACATCCTGAAGATCTCCATGCTGGAGGCGGAGCTGGAGCCCATGATGGTGGACTCCTCCAGTGACTGCGGCCCGATGACCTCAGCGCCGGCCTCCTCCTCCTCACTCATCAGCAGCTCCAAGCAGACGCTCGAGCCCTTCAGCCGAGCCAAGAGCAAAGAGCTAGACATCATACAGGTGCGGCTGCTCCACACACTCACTCACACACACACACACACTCTCACACACACTCACTCGGAAGGGAGTATTAAAGGGATAGTTCACCCAGGTGAACTAGTGATTTACTCACTGTCAAGCCATGTTTATGACACTCTTCTTTCAGACGAACACAAGCAGAGTTATATTAAACATGTCCTGCTCTTCCCAGCTTTATAATGGCAGTTTCTGTTTTGAAGTCCATAAAAGTGTATCTGTCCATCATAAAAGTGCATCTATCATCATAAAAGTGCATCTGTCATCATAAAAGTGCATAAAAGTGCATCTACCCATCATAAAAGTGCATAAAAGTGCATCTCTCTATCATAAAAGTGAATCTATCCATCATAAAAGTGCATCTATCATCATAAAAGTGCATCATAAAAGTGCATCTGTCCATCATAAAAGTGCATCTGTCATAAAAGTGCATCTGTCCATCATAAAAGTGCATAAAAGTGCATCTCTCTATCATAAAAGTGAATCTATCCATCATAAAAGTGCATCTATCATCATAAAAGTGCATCATAAAAGCGCATCTGTCCATCATAAAAGTGCATCATAAAAGTGCATCTGTCCATCATAAAAGTGCATAAAAGTGCATCTATCCATCATAAAAGTGCATCTCTCTATCATAAAAGTGAATCTATCCATCATAAAAGTGCATCTATCATCATAAAAGTGCATCATAAAAGTGCATCTATCCATCATAAAAGTGCATCTGTCATAAAAGTGCATCTGTCCATCATAAAAGTGCATCATAAAAGTGCATCTGTCATCATAAAAGTGCATAAAAGTGCATCTATCCATCATAAAAGTGCATAAAAGTGCATCTCTCTATCATAAAAGTGAATCTATCCATCATAAAAGTGCATCTGTCCATCATAAAAGTGCATCATAAAAGTCCATCTGTCCATCATAAAAGTGCATCTGTCATAAAAGTGCATCTGTCCATCATAAAAGTGCATCATAAAAGTGCATCTGTCCATCATAAAAGTGCATCTGTCCATCATAAAAGTGCATCTGTCATCATAAAAGTGCATCTGTCCATCATAAAAGTGCATCATAAAAGTGCATCTGTCCATCATAAAAGTGCATCTGTCATAAAAGTGCATCTGTCCATCATAAAAGTGCATCTGTCCATCATAAAAGTCCATCATAAAAGTGCATCTGTCCATCATAAAAGTCCATCATAAAAGTGCATCTGTCCATCATAAAAGTCCATCATAAAAGTGCATCTGTCCATCATAAAAGTCCATCATAAAAGTGTATCTGTCATCATAAAAGTGCATCTGTCATTATAAAAGTGCATCTGTCCATCATAAAAGTGCATCTGTCCATCAAAAAAGTGCATCTGTCCATCATAAAAATGCATCTGTCCATCATAAAAGTGCATCATAAAAGTGCATCTGTCCATCATAAAAGTCCATCATAAAAGTGCATCTGTCATCATAAAAATGCATCTGTCCATCATAAAAGTCCATCATAAAAGTGCATCTGTCCATCATAAAAGTCCATCATAAAAGTGCATCTGTCCATCATAAAAGTCCATCATAAAAGTGCATCTGTCATCATAAAAATGCATCTGTCCATCATAAAAGTCCATCATAAAAGTGCATCTGTCCATCATAAAAGTGCATCTGTCATCATAAAAGTGCATCTGTCCATCATAAAAAAATAAAAGTGCATCTGTCCATCATAAAAGTCCATCATAAAAGTGCATCTGTCCATCATAAAAGTGCAACTACCCATCATAAAAGTGCATCTGTCCATCATAAAAGTCCATCATAAAAGTGCATCTATCCATCATAAAAGTGCATCATAAAAGTGCATCTGTCCATCATAAAAGTGCATCTGTCATCATAAAAGTGCATCTATCCATCATAAAAGTGCATCTGTCCATCATAAAAGTGCATCTGTCATCATAAAAGTGCATCTGTCATAAAAGTGCATCTGTCATCATAAAAGTGCATCTGTCCATCATAAAGTGCATCTGTCATCATAAAAGTGCATCATAAAAGTGCATCTGTCCATCATAAAAGTGCATCTGTCATCATAAAAGTGCATCTGTCCATCATAAAAGTGCATCTGTCATCATAAAAGTGTGCATCTCTCCATCATAAAAGTGCATCTGTCATCATAAAAGTGCATCTATCCATCATAAAAGTGCATCTGTCATCATAAAAGTGCATCTGTCATCATAAAAGTGCATCTATCCATCATAAAAGTGCATCTGTCCATCATAAAAGTGCATCTGTCATTATAAAAGTGCATCTGTCCATCATAAAAGTGCATCTGTCCATCATAAAAGTGAATCTGTCCATCATAAAAATGCATCTGTCCATCATAAAAGTCCATCATAAAAGTGCATCTGTCCATCATAAAAGTGCATCTGTCATCATAAAAGTGCATCTATCCATCATAAAAGTGCATCTGTCCATCATAAAAGTGCATCTGTCATCATAAAAGTTGCTCTGTCATAAAAGTGCATCTGTCATCATAAAAGTGCATCTGTCCATCATAAAAGTGCATCTGTCATCATAAAAGTGCATCATAAAAGTGCATCTGTCATAAAAGTGCATCTGTCATCATAAAAGTGCATCTATCCATCATAAAAGTGCATCTGTCATAAAAGTGCATCTGTCATCATAAAAGTGCATCTGTCCATCATAAAAGTGCATCTGTCATCATAAAAGTGCATCATAAAAGTGCATCTGTCATAAAAGTGCATCTGTCATCATAAAAGTGCATCTGTCCATCATAAAAGTGCATCTGTCATCATAAAAGTGCATCTGTCCATCATAAAAGTCCATCATAAAAGTGCATCTGTCATTATAAAAGTGCATCTATCATCATAAAAGTGCATCATAAAAGTGCATCTGTCATAAAAGTGCATCTGTCATCATAAAAGTGCATCTGTCCATCATAAAAGTCCATCATAAAAGTGCATCTGTCATCATAAAAGTGCATCTGTCCATCATAAAAGTCCATCATAAAAGTGCATCTGTCATCATAAAAGTGCATCTGTCCATCATAAAAGTGCATCTGTCCATCATAAAAGTCCATCATAAAAGTGCATCTGTCCATCATAAAAGTCCATCATAAAAGTGCATCTGTCCATCATAAAAGTGCATCTGTCCATCATAAAAGTGCATCTGTCCATCATAAAAGTGAATCTGTCCATCATAAAAATGCATCTGTCCATCATAAAAGTCCATCATAAAAGTGCATCTGTCCATCATAAAAGTGCATCTGTCATCATAAAAGTGCATCTATCCATCATAAAAGTGCATCTGTCCATCATAAAAGTGCATCTGTCATCATAAAAGTGCATCTGTCATAAAAGTGCATCTGTCATCATAAAAGTGCATCTGTCCATCATAAAAGTGCATCTGTCATCATAAAAGTGCATCATAAAAGTGCATCTGTCATAAAAGTGCATCTGTCATCATAAAAGTGCATCTATCCATCATAAAAGTGCATCTGTCATAAAAGTGCATCTGTCATCATAAAAGTGCATCTGTCCATCATAAAAGTGCATCTGTCATCATAAAAGTGCATCATAAAAGTGCATCTGTCATAAAAGTGCATCTGTCATCATAAAAGTGCATCTGTCCATCATAAAAGTGCATCTGTCATCATAAAAGTGCATCTGTCCATCATAAAAGTCCATCATAAAAGTGCATCTGTCATTATAAAAGTGCATCTATCATCATAAAAGTGCATCATAAAAGTGCATCTGTCATAAAAGTGCATCTGTCATCATAAAAGTGCATCTGTCCATCATAAAAGTCCATCATAAAAGTGCATCTGTCATCATAAAAGTGCATCTGTCCATCATAAAAGTCCATCATAAAAGTGCATCTGTCATCATAAAAGTGCATCTGTCATCATAAAAGTGCATCTATCCATCATAAAAGTGCATCTGTCATAAAAGTGCATCTGTCATCATAAAAGTGCATCTGTCCATCATAAAAGTGCATCTGTCATCATAAAAGTGCATCATAAAAGTGCATCTGTCATAAAAGTGCATCTGTCATCATAAAAGTGCATCTGTCCATCATAAAAGTGCATCTGTCATCATAAAAGTGCATCTGTCCATCATAAAAGTCCATCATAAAAGTGCATCTGTCATTATAAAAGTGCATCTATCATCATAAAAGTGCATCATAAAAGTGCATCTGTCATAAAAGTGCATCTGTCATCATAAAAGTGCATCTGTCCATCATAAAAGTCCATCATAAAAGTGCATCTGTCATCATAAAAGTGCATCTGTCCATCATAAAAGTCCATCATAAAAGTGCATCTGTCCATCATAAAAGTCCATCATA
>CM060625.1:24686036-24691036 GCA_030578275.1 Meda fulgida
TAGACGTGTGACTCATTCAGTTCATCTGGTGTGTGTGTGTGTGTGTGAGGGAGGGTTCAGACAGTCTGTGGATGTCAGATATGAGATATGTTCCACAGAAACACTGAAAGTCCCAGTATGTTCCTCGAAGAACTGAAGGCTTTATGACTAAGAGCCTCAATATAACATTTGAAGATAAGCGAAGATCTGCTTCTGTAGTGATACAAATATCTCAAAATATAATGTCAGTTTGTTTTACATCTTTATTTTATTTTTTTAAGATTATGCTAATCTGGTTTACATAATTTAAAAGTCAAAATTCTCACGTCTTAATTTTTTGATGAAATATTGCAGTTTATTATAATGATTTATATGAATCTTGAATAAGTTCCACTTGCAGCATCTCCTATCTTCGGATGATGTGGGCGGGGCAACCTGTCACTCACATGAGATCAGCCAATAGCAAACCACAGTCATTCAATTGATTCCCCACAGACACGATCAAGCCCCGCCCACATGTGTTGCTGTTCCAGAAGCGCTTCACTCGATATACCGAGAAGAAAACACCAGCGCAACTTCTCTTTCATAACGAGTTTAAGAGTTTTTGGAAAAGTTTTTGAGGCCCTTGATTGAGAAGCACTGATGTGTGTGTGTGTGTGTGTGTGTGTGTGTGTGTGTGTGTGTGTGTGTGTGTGTGTGTGTGTGTGTGTGTGTGTGTGTAGTCGTACTGTTTGCCCTGGTGACGTTCAGTGTGTTAAATGAAACCCTGAGAAATCCTGCAGAAGCATCTGAATCTGAATCTGTCTTGTGTTTTATTCTTTCAGACTAAACCGAGAGGCGAGTGTGTTCAGTGTTTATATCAACAGATTATTTCTGTGTCGAACAGGGTGTGTATTTATAGAGCTCGCCCTCGTCTCGAGACAAACAACTGGAACAGTTCTGTCTGGAATCTTGTTAATCTGATGTCAGAAATATGCAGTGTGTGTGTGTGTGTGTGTGTGAGAGAGTGAGTGTGTTTGGTCAGAGATCAAAGCTGAGATTCCTCTGTAATGAAGCACATGTGCTGTGATGAATGTGTGTGTGTGTGTGTGTGTGTGGTGGGGGGGGGGGTCATCAGGACTCCTGATGTTTGAGAGAAACGTGTTTTTTTCTTTTAATAGGTGCATAATCTGTGTTGTATTGTCCGTGTGTCGAGCGGCTCTATGATTTGTGTGTGTGTGTGTGTGTGTGTGTGTGTGTGTGTGTGTGTGTGTGTGTGTGTGTGTGTGTGTGTGTGTGTGTGTGTGTGTGTGGAGAACATCAGAACATTGAAACCATCTGAAGGTTGTCCTCCAGATGTTGTTTTATGGTTTGTGGATCAGGGTTTTGCTCCTCATTACAGACGCCTCAGAAGAACAACAACACTCATGGCCAAAACCTTCGAGCTGATGTCAGCCAGCAAAGACCCGACAGATGATCAATCTTCTGTTCATCAATCACAGTGTAATTCATCTCATGACTAGTGCAGTGAATGATTTCTCACATCAGATTAACCCCAAACACACACACAGAACATCTCAGCATTTACATTTAGACATTTAGCAGACACTCCAAGATCGCAATCAAATGAGAAACATTACAAGCAATTACCAGCCACACGAGTCTCCTTCATCTACAGCGCTTTAACGGTAGAGTGTTCAAAGCAGCTTTACAGTGAGAATAGGGAGTTAAAGGGATAGTTCACCCAAAAATGAAGATTCTGTCAGTATTTACTCGCCCTCATGTTGTTCCAACCCCGTAAGACCTTCGTTCATCTTCAGAACACGAATTAAGATATTTCTGACGAGATCTGAGAACTGGCTCACTCCTAACACTGAGTTATAGAAGTCTATAATATATTATGTGTATGCTAGGTCAAAGAGATGTGTTTTTAGTCTAGCTTTGAACTGACAGAGTGTGTCTGCTTCCCGGACAATGGTAGGAAGACTGTTCCAAAGTTTTGGTGCTAAATAGGAAAAGGATCTACCGCCCGCAGTCGATTTTGATATTCTAGGTATTATCAACTGGCCCGAATTTTGAGATCGCAATAGACGTGAAGGACTATAATGCGTTAAGAGCTCGCTCAAGTACTGCGGAGCTAAACCATTCAGTGCTTTGTAAGTAATCAACAATATTTTAATATCTATACGATGTTTAATAGGCAGCCAATGCAGTGTTGACAGAACCGGGCTAATATGGTCATATTTCCTGGTTCTAGTAAGAACTCGAGCTGCAGCGTTTTGGACCAGCTGTAGTTTATTTATTAAGCGTGCAGGGCAACCACCCAGTAGAGCATTACAATAATCTAGTCTTGATGTCATGAACGCATATGGTGTAATTTAATATATTTTTAAGATGGAAGAATGTGGTTTTACAGATACTAGACACGCGACTTTCAAATGAAAGACTGGTATCAAAGAGCACACACACACACACACACACACACACACATACACACCTGTACGCCACACTGAACTTGTGATCGATAAGACATCTCTTCATTTACTGCTACAAACTGATAACGGTCAGATAAGTATGATTTAAACCATGCTAGTGCAATTCCACTAATGCCAACATAGTTTTCTAGTCTGTTTAAAAGAATGTTGTGGTCAGTGGTGTCAACCAAAGCATCATCCTGGCAAACACAGTAAAAGTGGTTTCTTTAGAGGGTTGACGGTGAGCACTGTGATGTTTCCGGAAGCGGCCGGATCAGAGATCTCCAGGACACACAGGAGGAGCAGAATCAGACGCTGAGGGTCAGAGGTCATGCGCTGCTTCATCATAGAGAGATCACAGGGAAAGCGGTTCATCTGTGACCTGTCTGACCTCCAGAAAGTGAGACTTTACTCAGAAACAGCCTTTCAGTGACTCACGGCCAGCTCATGAAGCTCAATGTCTGTTTACAATTTACTGACTGCAGGAACTTCTTGTGCCTCGCTCTTCGCTCATGACACACACACACACACGTGCACACACACACACGCACACACGCACACACACGCACACACACACACACAAAACATGCGCACACACACACACACACGCACGCACGCGCACACACACACACACACACACACAAACACACACACACATGCGCACAAACACACACAAACACACACACACACACAAAACATGCGCACACACACACGCAGACACACACGCGCACGAACACACACGCACACACACACATGCGCACACACACACACGCACACACACATGCGCACCCACACACACATGCACACACACACACACATGACGGGTCCTTCCTGTGGAACAATTTACTGACTGCAGGAACATCCTGTGCCTCGCTCTCGCTCACTCATGACACACACACGCACACACACACACACACACACACACATGGCACACACACGCACCCATGCACACGTACACACACATACGCACGCACGCACACACACAGACATGCGCCCACACACACACACATGCACCCACACACAAGCGCACACGCACACACATACACACGCACACATGCGTGCACACACACACACGTGCACACACACGCGCACACACACGCACACACCACACACACGCACACACACACATGCGCGCACACACGGACACACACACACATGCGCACACACACATGCGCACACACACACACACACATGCGCACACACACGCACACATCCACACACACGCACGGACACACGCACACATGCGCACACACACACACACCCGCACACACGCACACACACACACACACACACACACACACACGCACACACACACACATGCGCACACACACACATGCGCACACATCCACACACATGCGCACACGCACACACACACATCCGCACACACACACACACGCATGCGCACACACACGCACACACACACACATGCGCACACACACACACACACACATGCGCACACACACACGCACACACACACACACATGCGCACACACACACATGCGCACACATCCACACACATGCGCACACACACACATCCGCACACACACACACACGCATGCGCACACACACGCACACACACACACATGCGCACACACACACACACACACATGCGCACACACACAAGAAAACTGGAGCGCAACTGGAAGAAAACAAAACTAGAGGTATTTCGGATTTCATGGAAAGAGAGCTCGATTGCTTACAGAGAGGCTTTAAAAGCTGCTAGATCTGCTTATTTTTCAACCCTATTAGAAGAAAATAAACATAATCCTAGGTATTTATTTGAAACAGTGGCTAAACTAACGAAAAAGAAAGCTTCAAGCACAGAAGTTTCCAAGCAACACAGCAGTAATGACTTTATGAACTTCTTCACTTATACGATTGATAATATCAGGGACAAAATTATAACTATGCAACCGTCTACTACAGTATCGCATCAGGGAGTGCATTGTAGTCACCCTGAGGAAAAATTTTATTCATTTGTTGCTATAGGAGAGGAAGAATTCTGCAAACTCGTTAATTCATCTAAATCGACAACTTGTATGTTAGACCCTACACCCACTAAGCTATTGAAAGAGATGCTTCCAGAGATCATAGATCCTCTTCTTAATATCATTAATTCGTCTTTGTCTCTAGGATACGTACCAAAAACCTTTAAGCTGGCTATGATAAAACCGCTTGTTAAATAAACGCAACTTGATCCTTCAGAATTAGTCAATTACAGGCCGATCTCAAATCTGCCTTTTCTGTCAAAGATATTAGAAAAAGCAGTATCCTCACAACTGTGTTCCTTTCTTGAAAGAAATTATATCTGCGAGGATTTTCAGTCAGGATTTAGACCGCACCATAGTACTGAGACAGCTCTCATTAGTTACAAATGATTTACTTTTATCATCCGATCGTGGTTGTATCTCTCTATTAGTGTTACTTGATCTTAGTGCTGCATTTGACACAATTGACCACAACATTCTTTTAAATAGACTAGAAAACTATGTTGGCATTAGTGGAATTGCACTAGCATGGTTTAAATCATACTTATCTGACCGTTATCAGTTTGTAGCAGTAAATGAA